>ML375925.1:113070-143695 GCA_005239525.1 Nicotiana knightiana | reverse complement strand
TTTCTAATAAGTGCGAGGGAAATGTTTTCTTATTCGTAACTATTTTTATTTGATAACAGTTTTCTGAACAAATACAAGGATTTAGACCTTTCATCCATAACTGTTTTATTTGATAACAGTTTTTTGAATGAGTACACTGATGATGATCTTTTACCCCTAACTGTTTTTGTTACAACAACTTTGAATAAGTATAAAGATGTACATTTCTTTCTCGTGACTAATATTTTGCCTTTCAACCTGAACATGTTCGAAGGTTTTGGCTTTTTGCATTAGGCTTTGTATTTGGATGACTCTTTTGGTCTCTTTCGATTCTGCTCGTATCACTTGTCTCGTTGGGTAGATGGGTCTTCAGGCTCGAGCTTTTGACTTTCTGATAGTCTTCTTTGCTTCGTCTTAGCCTTCCATACTGTATAGTCCCCCAAGTGTTTGAGCTTTGAAGAATGAAATCTCGAGCACTTGATTATTCCTTCCTTGTGGTCCTTTTCCTGAAAAGGAAAAACATTCCGGACTCGAAGGTATATAGTTTTTTAGATGATGACTGCTTAACCCTTTTAAAACGTCCATCAGAAAGTGTAACCCTAGACCGGGAATTGTGTTATTTCCTCGCGTCTTTGCAGGTCTAATATCATCATCTGGTGATGGGTTAGCTTTATGCCTATCATCTAAAAAAGTTAGTAAAATTTTTAAATGTTCAAAATAAAATCGAACGTGTGATACCTGACCGGGGGTATTTCTTTTCCTTAGAAGTAATACTTCTTTAGGTGGATGACGTTCCAGCTTGTTGGTAGAACTCTGCCGTCCATAGCTTCCAACTCATAGGCGCCTTTCTAAGCTATGCCTCGGATTTTGTAAGGTTCTTCCCAGTTTGGATTTAGCTTTCCTGCACCTTCTTCTTTCGTTGATTGAAAGACTTTTTTGAGGACTAAGTCCCCAATCTTGAAGTACCTGAGATGAGCTTTATGGTTGTAATAATGANCAGCTTGACCATTAGCCACGGGGTGGTACGGCGTTGAAGTGATCCGCTTAATTTGCCAACTTTCGAAGAATTCTGTGATTTGTGAGCCTATGAATTGTGGGCCATTATCGCACACGATTTCCTTTGGTATTCCAATGTGGCATATTATGTTTCTCCATAAGAAGCTTTTAACTTTCTTTTCTCGCACTTGTTTGAATGCTTCTGCCTCTACCCATTTTGTAAAATAGTCGGTTAACACGAGTAAAAACCTTATCTGTCCCTTAGCTGTGGGAAGAGGTCCTACTATGTCCATACCCCATTTCATGAAAGGCCATGGGGGATATTATTGGATGCAGTAATTTCGCTGGTCGATGCATGTTATTGGCAAACCTTTGGCACCTATCGCATTTGGATACGAAGTTCTCGGCTTCTTCTTCCATCTTAGGCCAATAGTATCCAGCTCTGATTAGGGTTTTCACTAAGGATCTCACCCCTGAGTGATTTCCACAGTGTCCGTAGTGGACTTCTTTCATCACAAATTCCGTTTGATTAGGGCCGAGGCATTTAGCTAGGGGTCCTCCGAACATCTTGCGATAAAGCGCGTTGCGAATAAGGCAATATCGTGCATCTTTGCGACAAAGTGCTTGAGCTGCTTTCCTGTCTTCAGGTACGGTGTCATTCTGCAAGAAATTAAGAATTTCGTTTCTCCAGTCCCAGGTTAAGTTGTTGAAAGTTACCTCATTCCTGTCCTGGTCGATCATTGAATGAAATAGTTGGACGACAATTGCATTGTCTTTGTTTGTTACTTCCGTGACTCCTGTAAGGTTAGCTAACGCATCTGCTTCTGCATTTTCCTCTCTAGGTATTTGCATTACCTTTCACGTTTTGAATTGTCTCACGAGCTCTCGTGCTTTTTCAAGATACTATTGCATTCGAGTCTCTCGATGTAAGTCCCCTATATCCAATTTACTACCAGTTGGGAGTCGCTGTTGATCACAATTTGCTCGATTGAGAGCTCCCGTGCGAGTTCAAGCCCTATAATAACAGCTCAATACTCTGCTTCATTATTAGTTATAGGATAACACTTGATAGCTTGCCGTGTCTTTTCACTCGTGGGTGACATTAAGACTATGCCTAAACCGGCACCTTTTATATTTGAGGAACCATCGGTGAATAGGGTCCATAGGCCCGGATTAGCATCGTAAAAAAGTTGTAACTCTTTGTCTACTTCAGGAACAATGTTATTACTAAAGTCAGCAACAAAATCAGCTAATATTTGAGACTTAATTGCAGTCCTAGGGATTATTTCATGCTCACTTAATTCTATGGCCCACTTGGCTAATCTTCTTGACAATTCCTGTTTATGCAGAATATTTCTTAAAGGATATGAAGTCACAACAGTAATTGGGTGGAATTGAAAATATGGTCGTAATTTTCTAGATGCCATTATTAAAGCTAAGGCTAACTTTTCCATATGTGGATATCTAGTCTCACCATCTAGTAAAGTTTTGCTTACATAATAGATAGGTTATTTTTTACCTTTTTCTTCTCTTACCAGTACTGCACTTACAACAATTTCTGAGACAACCAGGTAGATGTACAATCTTTCCCCTTCTTTTGGCTTTGAAAGCAATGGTAGTTTCGACAGATAAATCTTCAGATTCTTGAGAGCTTGCTGACATTCTTCAGTCCATTCGAACTGATTCTGCTTTTTGAGAACTGAGAAGAATTTAAAACTTTTTTCAGAAGACTTAGAAATAAACCTTCCCAAAGCTGTTATTCTCCCTGTTGGTCTTTGAACTTCCTTTTTATTTGTTAAAATATCAGGTATTTCCTCTATAGCTTTAATTTGAGCGGGATTTACCTCTATTCCTCTGTTTGATACTAGGAAACCCAAAAATTTACCTGATTGCACTCTAAAAGTGCATTTCTCTGGATTTAGCTTCATATTATACCTGCGTAAAATATCAAAAGCAGTAGAGAGATGCTGGAAATGGTCTTGTGCTTGTGTTGATTTTACCAACATATCATCAATATAGACTTCCATCGTCTTTCCAAGATGTTCTTGGAACATTTTAGTCACTAACCTTTGATAGGTGGCTCCGGCATTTTTTAAGCCAAAAGGCATAACTTTATAACAGTAAGTCCCCCTGTTTGTAATGAAGGAAGTTTTTTCCTCATCTGAGGGATCCATTTTAATCTGATTATAACCAGAATATGCATCTAAGAAGCTTAATAATTCGTGATCGGCTATGGCATCAATCATTTGATCTATATGTGGCAGAATGAATCTTTGGGGTATGATTTATTTAAATCAGTATAATCTACCCATACTTTCCATTTGCCATTCTTTTTAGGTACTACCACGGTGTTCGCTAGCCAGTTAGGGTATGTTACCTCTCGTATTGAACCGATCTTCAAGAGTTTCTGTACCTCTCGTTGTTCACTTGGTTTTTGAATGGTCCTTGCTTTCTTTTCTTCTCTTCGAGCGGGGCCCAGCCTCGTGCCTATATACACTTCTGTTCAGGCTTTTGTTCAGATAATGGAACAACTTCGAGCTCCTCCGTAGTTGTTTTGATATGCTCATCTTCCTCCGGTTCACGAATGACGTCTGGTCTGGAATCTGCATCTGTGTGGTATAGTACACCTTCCGTGGTAACTTGATTCTCCTTCTCGTAAGTATTTTCTTTCGTACCTGTTTCAGCAATAATACCTTCCGTACCTATTTGGGTAGTAATTTCTTCCATGCCTATTTGGGCGGCGTTCCCTGCTTGGGAGATTCCCTTATCTCGTGATTCTTCTACCTCTATTTTTTTGTTGTAGTGTACCACAGAGTTTATGTTTCTTGCGGTCTGCTGATCGCCTCTAATTTGCTGAATCCCCCATTTAGAGGGGAATTTAATTACCTGATGCAATGTGGAGGTTATTGCTTTCATGTCGTGGATCCATGGCCTTCCCACAATCACGTTATAAGCCATGTCAGTATCGATGACTTGGAACCTGGTACTTTTGATCTCCTCCTCAGCATAAGTACTAAGCTCAATTTCTCCTTTTGTTATAACCGTAGAGTTATCAAACCCTGATATGGCTCGTGCCCTTAGGATTACTTGATTCCCCATTAGTATTTCTTCCATGAATCTTAGCAAAATGATATTGATTGAACTGCCTGGACCAATCAACACTCGTTTTACGTTAGTGTCATGAATAAGTAAAGATATTACCAGAGCATCGTTGTGAGGAAGCATTAATCCGCTGATATTTGCATCATCAAAGGTTATATCGTCCTCTTCCATATTGTCAAGAGCTCGTTTAGCATGTGTAATTGTGAACTTTGTGGTTGTTTTGCAGATCACTCTGTTTACTTCTTCACCTTCGTGTATCATGTTGACGGTTCGTTTTGGAGAAGGAGGCTTTGGGGGCTCCTGCTTGTTCCTCATATATGCTTGTTTACCTTTATCACTAAACAATTCTGTTAAATAGCCCTGTTTCAATAAATTTTCTACTTCACTTTGTAAAAATCTGCAATCCGCAGTTTTTGTGCCCATGATTATTATGGAATTCATACCAGTGATCTGGGTTCCTTCTATTTGGATTTGATCGCATCTCTTTGGGACACTTAACCTTGTCTCCCATATTCCTCAATATTGAGACAAGTTCACTAGTACTTACATTAAAGGTATGATCCACAATTTGAGTATTACCTCTAGGTCGTTCATCTCGATCTTTTCTGGATCTAGACGAGGACGAGACTTTGTCTCTTCCTTGCGGTCTATAGTCCGACCTAGTGTTTTCGAACCTGGGGTGAATATCGCATCCCGAGGGTCCTAAGTAAGGATCATACTTGTTTTTACCCGATCTTCTATCTGATTCAGGACGTCCNCGTTCCATGTTGTAGCGGGGAATTCTCTTAGACTTTCCTTAAGTCGTCTCGTGGCTTCTGAGCTTTTATCGTTTAGGTTGCTTGCAAATGCCATAACTTCCCAATTATCAGGCACCCTGGGTAACTGCATTCTTTCTCGTTGAAAACTGTCTACAAACTCACGGAGTAGTTCCGTGTCTCCTTGTTTTATCTTGAATATGTCTTCCATTCTCTTCTCAACTTTTTGTGCACCAGAATGTGCTTTTATAAATGAACCTGCAAGCTCAGCAAAAGAGTCGATAGAATTTTCATGGAGAAGAGAATACCAGGTTAGGGCTCCTTTGGTAGGTGTTTCCCCAAATATTTTGACAAGGACTGATTCAATCTCTTGCTTTGTTAAGTCGTTGCCTTTTACTCCAGTAGTGAAAGAAGTCACATGATCACGTGGGTCAGTTGTTCCATCATATTTGGGAACGTCAGGCATTTTAAAATTCTTGGGTATAGGCAAGGGTGCCACACTTGGCTTTCAAGGTTGTTGAGAATACCTATCAACATCAATGCCTTTAATGATAGGTGGTACTCCAGAAATTTGTTTGATGCGATCGTTCTGCTCCTTCATCTGTTTCTGCATGGTTAGCAGTAAATTTTGTAATTCTGAGTTATTAGATATACCTGGTCTCATTTCGAGAGATTCATTAGGAATATCTCCTCTTCCTGAGTTTGCCAACAAAGATTGAGGATTTTCCATGGTGATGGTATTATTGGGGGGTGGGCGGTGTAGTAACGCTACCGGTAATCCTCTCGCAAATTCTTGCAAAGCTTGGATCACATACTCTGCAATCATTTGCTTTACACGATCTTGTTCCACAGTTTGATCATTATCACCATTGTTGTTATTGGATCTTTCTGGGGATTGTTCCCTTGAACCACGTGGGGTTCCTGAAGGCGATGGAACTGGGGTTCCACTCCTTTGCTGGTTGTTGTTGTTTGAGTTCGACATAGTTCAGAGGATATCACTTGAAAAGCAAACAAAGATTATCAGATTCCCGATAACGGAACCAATTTGTTTAACCAAAGAATTATATCCCTTAACTAAAGCTATTTCTAGGATGAACTCAGGTTACTGATAATCAAGGAAATATAGAAAAATGAATAATAGACAATATTGCAGAAAGATAGAAAAGCGAAGTAAATTGTATTCGAGAATCAGATGCCTTTACAAGTTGTATTCCCCTCCCTTATATAGGAGATTCCTTGATATAACGTACAACTCTTGCTATGGTTGCTCATTAATGACTAATTATGACATTAATGAGGCGTTACAAAGGATAACGGTAATTGGGGTACGATTACATAACGTTCGAGTAATCAATTGTGGGTCCTTGAATCTGCCCGTAGCTTTGTCTAGATTCATTCTGACCGTGCCTCTCCCTTGTTTTGATCAGGTTGAGTTTCCCATGGCTGCTAAGCTCAAGGGTTTACTAAATCATGCCTCTTTATTCCGTACCTCTTCAAAGAATCACATCCAACTGTCGCGTTTTCCTGTGTCCACGTGACTGGCTGAGTTGTCAAAAGCTGCTTACGTGTGAATCTCTTTTTTACCAATACACATGCCACGACCCAAAATCCTAACCGAGGTCATGATGGCGCCCAACAGCGGGGTCAGGCAAGCCGACTCTTAATTTACTAAAGGTTCCTTCTTATTAGATTAAACACTTTAAAATATACTCAGTTTTTAAAAGTTAAAACATGATTTGACAAGAATAAATAGTCAGTTTTAATCAAAACAGTCATGGAGAGGAATGAGCCAATATACATATATATATATATATATATATATATATATATATATACAGACCCGTAAACCAAAATAACAACTACGTGATTGCCAGAAACTAGTGTCACAAATCCTACGGGCATATTAACGGAATATACAAAACTTAATATACAATACCACTGTCTGAAAGGAATAGACAGGAAATAAGCAAAAGAAAACTCCAAGGTGCTGTCGAGGATCGTCAGGAGACGCAGCTCACCGGGAAGTCGGGTCCAACTATGATCAGAATCGAGCTACGGTCTGATAACCAGATGCACCAGCCTCAGAACCTGTACAATTAAGTACAAAGTGC
Organism: Nicotiana knightiana; assembly: GCA_005239525.1. Classification (NCBI taxonomy): domain Eukaryota; kingdom Viridiplantae; phylum Streptophyta; class Magnoliopsida; order Solanales; family Solanaceae; genus Nicotiana; species Nicotiana knightiana. Next base: position 136,752 of record ML375925.1, on the reverse strand, counting down.
AACATGAGTACATAAACAAATATGTACCCAGTGAGTATCCTGCCTAACCTCGAAGAGGTAGTGACGAGAGGTCGACTTGACACTCACTAAGGTCCAATAAAATGATTAGCAATATATAATATCAGTAACAGACGTACAAGGATGATAAAAGCAGTAAACATTTAGAATAACAGTGATTCAAATAAATACTGAAAGTAATTATACAATTTCTATCTCATTATTCTTTTCTTTCCTTTAAAAATTTATCTGAACACTCAAAATCCATAACAGAATTCTTAACAATTTAACATGCGCTTACAGGATAAGGACAACCGGCCTGAGCCATCATAATGAACATATTTGTGCACTGTCGAGGATCGAACGACCCGAACCATCATATATATATATATATATATATATCTTTCAATCCCGTCGTGGCGTACGACCCACTCCCATGAGAGTGGGTGAAACAACACTCCGCTTTGCGAAGCGGTCACATGCACATACAATCCACACATTTATTATTTATCAATTAATTTTAGTGAAAATTCCTTAAAAATTACTTAAACCCCATGATCTCAGGAAAACAAGCCGCATATAACATTAACTCACTAAGCATATAATACATTTCAAGGAAAACATAAAACATGGTGTAAGCTTCGCTACCCGGACATAACAATAATAGCCGCTACGTACGGACTCTCGTCACCTTGTACGTACGTAGCCCCCACAATTATCACATATAGAATTTAAATCACCTAGTTGAACAGTTCCCCCTTACAAGGTTAGAAAGGAGACTCACTTCGCGTCGCACCTACTCCCCGGGTCACGAATGTGCCCGAGACCCCGAACTTGACACCCATGACCTCGAAACTAGCCAAATGTTGTACAATTATGTCAATTTATATTCAAATCAGGGAATTCTCCTACTACTAAGTCAATTTTTCCATTCTTGAAGGAATTCTAAAATCCAACCCCGGGCCCACATGCTCATATTCCAAAAATTCTCGAAGGGAATACTCACTCATAGCCTACGGACCATTAATACATAATTTCTATTTGATTTCATAGCTAATTCACGGGTAAATTCTCAAATTATCGAAAGCTCTAGGTTACTACCCCATTATTGATTTCTCACTAATTTAGGTAGTTAATTAAGCTAGTAATCCATGCATGAAGCTAATATTTGAGTAGAATTTACTTACCTTCAATAACCAGGTCGTTTGCCTCTCTAAAATGGTGGAAATTGCCCCAAGGAAGAAGAAAAAGATAAGGGAAATGAATTAATTTCCGTGTATAAAAACATACTGTCTGAACAGTGCTTCCGCACCTGCGGCTCGAGGACCGCACCTGCGAGCAAAGGCTTGCACCTGCGGAAATGGACTAGGAAGCCTGGGCTCGCACCTGTGAAATTTTGTCCGCACCTGCGATAATTGGCCTGACCACTGGGGATCGCACCTGCGAGGCTGGGACCGCAGGAGCGTTCCCACACCTGCGACTGTGCAACCGCACCTGCGGTCACACCAGAACAGGTGCACCACCAGCTAATTCAGCTGGTTTTTGGCCTCGTGTGGTATCCGGGAGGCACTTGGGCCCACCCGAGCCCCCGTCCAAATATACCAACAAGTCCCAAATCATAATACGGACTCGCTCGAGCTTTCGGAACACCCAAAACAATGCTAAAGCTCAAAATCACACCTCAAAACCCTTAGAACAAAACTTAGGAACTTTAAGTTTTCTAGACTTCGCTAACAACGCGTCGAACCGACCTATACTACTCGGAATGACACCAAATATTGCTGGCAAGTCATAAATGACATAACGGAACTATTCCCGGCCTCAAAATTCCGTTCGGACCTCGATATCGCAAAAACATGTCCCAAACCATAATAGGAACTTAAGGAACTCTTATTTCAATATTGGGCGCCGAAACGCTCCCAGGTCATCCAAAACCCATTCCGAACATACGACCAAGTCCGAAATCATCATACGAAGCTACCGGAACCGTTGAAACTCGATTCCTGGGTCGTTTACCCAAAATGTTGATCGAAGTCAAACTTGGCCTTAACGGACAACCTTAAGGAACAAAGTGTTCTTATAGCACTCTAAACAGTTCCGAATTTCGGACCACCCGCCCCCGCAAGTCATAAATCACAATAAGTCGCTATGGGATGTTTCATTTAGGGAAACGAGACCCGATAACACAAAACGACCGATCGGGTCGTTACATTCTCCACCTCTTAAACAAACGTTCGTCCTCGAACGGGTCTAGAATCTTACCTGAAGTGCTGAATAAGTGTGGATATGTGCTCCGCATGTACTCCTCGGACTCCTAGGTCACCTCCTCAACTGGTTGGCCCTTCCATTGGACCCTTACGACAGAAACTCTCTTGGATCTCAACTGGCGGTCCTGTCTATCAATAACAGCAGCTGGCTCCTCCTCGTAGCCCAACCTCTCATCCAACTTAATAGTGTTGAAATCAACCACGTGAGAGATGTCAGCGTGGTACCTCCGGAGCATGGATACATGAAAAACTGGATGAACTCCTGATAAATTGGGAGTCAAGGACACCTCATAAGCAACCTCCCCAACTCGCCTCAACACCTCGAAGGGACCTATAAACCTCGGGCTCAGCTTGCCCTTCTTCCCAAACCTCATAATACCCTTCGTAGGTGAGACTTTCAACAGGAACCTATCTCCCTCCATAAATAATACATCACACGCCCTCTGATCCGCGTAACTCTTCTATCTGGACGGTGATGTGCGGAGCCTCTCCTGAATCAACTTCACTTTCTCCAAAGCATCCCTCACCAGGTCGGTGCCATATAACTTAGCCTCGCCATGCTCAAACCACCCGATAGGAGAATGACATCGCCGACCATACAAAGCCTCGAATGGTGCCATCTCAATGTTGGACTGATAACTATTATTGCAAGCAAACTCGGCCAAAGGAAAGAATCGGTCCCACATGCGAAGTCAATCACACATGCCTTGAGCATATCCTCCAATATCTGAATTGTACGCTCCGACTGACCATCGGTCTGAGGGTGAAATGCTGTGCTGAGGTCTATCTGGGTACCTATCTCACTATGAAATGTTCTCCAAAAGTGCGAGGTGAACTGAGGACCTCTATCTAATATAATGGACACCGGCACACCATGAAACCGGACTATCTCCCGAATGTAGATGTGTGCCAACCTCTCAGAAGTATATGTAGTAGCCGCTGGAATGAAATGCACCGATTTGGTCAATCTATCCACAATGACCCAAACCGTGTCGACCTTCCGCAAGGTCCGAGGCAACCCAACCACGAAGTCCATAGTGATGCGCTCCCACTTCCACTCAGGAATGGGCATCTGCTGAAGTAGGCCTCCTGGCCTCTGGTTCTCATACTTCACCTGTTGGCAATTAAGACACCTAGTCACATACTCCACAATGTCCTTCTTCATTCACATCCACCAGTAATGCTGCTTTAAATCATGATACATCTTCGTAGCACCAGGATGAACAGAATACCGAAAACTGTGTGCCTCATCTAGAATCCTCTCCGTCAGGCCATCAACCTTAGGAACACATAAGCGGCCCTGAAGTCTCAGAACACCATCCTCGCCAATAATAACCTCCTTGGCCCTGCCCTGAGCCACTGTCTCTCGTAACTCAGCCAAACACGGATCATCGAACTGCATGGCCTTAATCTCCCCCAATAACGAAGACTGAGTAACCACATGTGCTAAAACTCGATGANTGCTTCAAATCACGATACATCTTCGTAGCACCAGGATGAACAGAATACCGAGAACTGTGTGCCTCCTCTAGAATCCTCTCCCTCAGGCCATCAACCTTAGGAACACATAAGCGGCCCTGAAGTCTCAGAACACCATCCTCGCCAATAATAACCTCCTTGGCCCTGCCCTGAGCCACTGTCTCTCGTAACTCAGCCAAACACGGATCATCGAACTGCATGGCCTTAATCTCCCCCAATAACGAAGACTGAGTAACCACATGTGCTAAAACTCGATGAGGCTCTGAAAGGTCTAATCTCACCAGGCGATTGGCCAAGGACTGAATGTCCAAGTCTAGAGGTCTCTCCTCTGCTGCATTATAAGCCAAGCTACCCATACTCTCCGCCTTCCTGCTCAAAGCATCTGCTACCACATTTGCCTTGTCGGGTGATAAAGAATGGTGATATCATAATCCTTCAACAACTCAAGCCATCTGCACTGCCTCAAATTAATATCCTTCTTCTTGAAGAAGTGCTGCAAGCTACGGTGGTCTGTATAAACCTCATTGGACACTCCATACAAGTAGTGCCTCCAAATCTTAAAATTCATGAACAATCGCCGCCAACTCCAAATCGTGCACAGGATAATTCTTCTCATGAACCTTCAGCTGGTGCGAAGAATAAGAAATAACTCTCCCCTCCTGCATCAATACACACTCCAAGGCAACGCGCGAAGCGTCGCAATATACTGTATACATCCCAGAATCTGAAGGCAATACTAGAACTGGTGCTGAGGTCAATATTGTCTTGAGCTTCTGAAAGCTCGCCTCACACTCGTCAGACCATCGAATCGGGGAATTCTTCTGAGTCAATCTAGTCAATGGAGCTGCAATAGAAGAGAACCCCTCCACAAATCGGCGATAATAGCCTACTAGGCCCAAAAAGCTCATGATCTCTGTAGCTGAAGTAGGACGCGGCCAACTCTGAACTGCTTCGATCTTCTGAGGATCAACCTTGATACCCTCTCCGGATACCACATGCCCCAAGAATTCCACGGAATGTAACCAGAACTCACATTTGGATAACTTAGCATATAGCTTCTGTTCTCGCAAAGTCTGGAGCACAACTCTCAAATGCTGCTCGTGCTCCCCAAGACTACGTGAGTAAATCAAAATGTCATAAATGAAAACAATGACAAAGGAATCAATATACATCCTGAACACCCTATTCATCAAGTCTATGAATGTCGTTGGAGCATTAGTCAAACCAAAAGACATCACCAGGAACTCATAATGGCCATATCTCATACGAAAAGAAGTCTTCAGAACATCTTAAACCCGAATCCTCAACTGATGATACCCCGATCTCAAATCAATCTTAGAAAACACACGAGCACCCTGCAACTGGTCAAACAAATCATCGATGCGCGATAAAGGATACTTGTTCTTAATGTTAACCTTGTTCAACTGGCGGTAATTAATACACATCCGCATAGACCCATCCTTCTTATTTACAAATAGAACTGGAGCACCCCACGACGATACACTCGGTTTGATGAACCCCTTAGCTAACAACTCCTCAAGCTGCTCCTTCAACTCCTCCAACTCTTTCGGAGCCATACGGTACAGAGGAATAGATATAGGTTGGGTGTCTGGAGCTAAATCAATGCAGAAATCAATATCACGATCCGGAGTCATGCCCGGAAGAACGGAAGGAAATACATCAGCAAACTCTCGAACAATTAGCACTGAATCAATCGTCGGAGACTCGGCGGTGGTGTCCCGCACATAAGCAAAATAGGCCAGACAACCCTTCTCGACCATATGTCGAGCCTTCAAGAAAGAAATAACCCGGTTGGCTGTACTAACTGAGGAACCCCTCCACTCCAGCCTAAGCGACTCGGGCATGGCTAAAGTAATTGTCTTGGCATGGCAATCTAGCACGGCATGATAAGGATATATCCAATCCATTCCCAAAATAATCTTGAAATCAACCATGTCGAGCAATAAGAGATCCGCTCGAGTCTCTAACCCACAATATGTAATCACACAGGACCAACAAATCTGGTCTACAACCACAGAATCGCCCACGTGAGTGGACACATAAATAGGAGAAACCAAGGACTCACGAGGGACATCCAGAAAATGAGCAAATAAGACCGAAGCATAGGAATAAGTGGATCCTGGATCAAATAATACTGATGCCTCTCTACCACATACTGTAATAATACCTGTGATCACGGCGTCTGAGGCCACTGCATCTGATATGGCCGGGATAGCATAGAATCTAGCTGGAGCATCGGAAGACTGAGCCCTGCCAGAATGAACATAAGCTGGCTGACCTTCCCCTGACTGGCCTCCACCTCTAGGACGATCCCTGCCGACCTGTCCCCCACCTCTAGGTGGCCTGACTGCTGATGCTGGATCCATAGGCTGAATACCCTACTGTACCGCTTTGCCCCAAAACCTGGGACAATGCCTCTTCATATGACCTGGATCCTCACACTCATAACACCCTCCGGGTATCATAGCCTGTTGCCCCGGAGAGGAACCCTGAATGGCTGGAGAGCGATGTGCACTCTCTGGAATAACACTGAAGTAGGGACTGGGGAATCTCGGATAACTGGGATAACCACTGGGTGAACTCTGAATAGTTGGAGGGCAGTAGTAACGCTCTGGCATGGCGCTGAAATGAGCCCTTGCTGGAACACCTCGGGGAAGTGGTGGGAGTGCTGAATTTGGAGGCCTGCTGGGCTGACCTCTACTGAACTGACATCTGCCCCTAACTGGGGCACCTCTGAAATCCCCAGAGAATCTGGCCCTCTTGTCCTGCTGACCCTGTTCTCTGCCTCTCAATCGATAACCCTCAATCCGGCGAGCTATCTCGACCACCACCTGATAGGGAGTCCCCATCTCCACCTCTCGGTCCATGTTGGCCCTAATATCAGAGTGCAGCCCTGCTACAAATCTCCGCACTCTCTCAGCATCGGTAGTCAATATCATAAGTGCGTGGCGAGACAACTCTGAGAATCTAGCCTCATAATCTGTCACTGACATCTGTCCCTGCTCCAACTGCTCAAACTGATATCGCATCTCTTCCTTCTCAAAGGGTGGGATATACCTGTCTAGAAACATCTGAGTGAACTGCTCCCAGTTAATAGGAGGAGAATCTGCTGGCCTGCTGAGAATGTAGGACTGCCACCATCTGCGAGCTCTTCCCTCTAGCTGGAAGGTAGCGAAGTCCACTCCATGGGACTCCAGTATCCTCATGTTGTGCAGTCTGTCCCTGCACCTATAAATAAAGTCCTGGGAATCCTCGCCCCGCTCACCCCCGAAGACTGTAGGGTGCAACCAAGTCCATCTATCCAGTAACTTCGGCGTATCACCGTCCGCAGCTGGTCTGGGCTCATGTGCTGCTGCTACAGGCTGGGCCCCACCCACGGGCAGTGTACCCGGGGTATGATGAAGTGCTGCTTTCTTGACTGCAGCCTGGGCAGTAGGGGTCTGGGCTCTCCCTCCTGCCTGAGATATGACAGGATCCGCTGGAAATAAACCAGCCCGGGACATAGTGTAATCGCATCATACGGCCCATGATTTCCTGGAATCCTGGCGCCGTCATAAAGTCCACTGGAGCAGGACCTGCTGGGGGCACCTCACCCTGCTCCTCTATAGTAGGATCCTCTGGTGGTGGTATGACTGGAATAGCTCAGGGATGCCCTCGTCCCCTACCTCGGGCCGGTGCCCTCCCCCGGCCTGCCGCGGCCTCGAACAACGGGGGTAACGGCCCCTCCCGGGTCTGGAACATCAGATGCACGCGTCCTCACCATCTGTGAAAGAATAGAAGAATGAAATTTAGTAAACCATTGACTGCACGATAGAATAAAAAAATAAGGATAGATTTTCCTAACACCCTATAGCCTCCCGAAGATAAGTACAGACGTCTCCATACCGATCCGCAAGACTCTACTAGGTTTGCCCGTGACTTGTGAGACCTACATGAACCTAGTGCTCTGATACCATGTTGTCACGACCCAAAATCCTAACTTAGGTCGTGATGGCGCCCAACAGCGGGGTCAGGCAAGCCGACTCTTAATTTACTAAAGGTTCCTTCTTATTAGATTAAACACTTTAAAATATACTCAGTTTTTAAAAGTTAAAACATGATTTGACAAGGATAAATAGCCAATTTTAATCAAAACAATCATGAAGAGGAATGAACCAATATATATATATATACAGACCCGTAAACCAAAATAACAACTACGTGTGTGCCAAAAACTAGTGTCACAAGTCCTACGGGCATACTAACAGAATATACAAAACATAATATACAATCCCACTGTCTGAAAGGAATAGACAGGAAATAAGCAAAAGAAAACTCCAAGGTGCTACCGAGGATCGTCAGGAGAAGCAGATCACCGGGAAGTCGGGTCCAACTAAGATCAGAATCGAGCTCCGGTCTGATAACTAGATGCACCAACCTCAGAACATGTACAATTAATTACAAAGTGCAACATGAGTAATAAATGTGTACCCAGTGAGTATCCTGCCTAACTTTGAATAGGTAGTGACGAGAGGTCGACTTGAAACTCACTAAGGTCCAATAAAATGATTAGCAATATATAATATCAGTAACAGACGTACAATGATGATAAAAGCAGTAAACATTTAGAATAACAGTGATTCAAATAAATACTGAAAGTAATTATACAATTTCTATCTCATTATTCTTTTCTTTCCTTTAAAAATTTATCTGAACACTCAAAATCCATAACAGAATTCTTAACAATTTAACATGCTGCATACAGGATAAGGACAACAGGCCTGAGTCATCATAATGATCATATCTGTGCACTGCCAAGGGTTGAACGACCCGAACCATAATATGTATATATCTTTCAATCTTGCCGTGGCGTACGGCCTGCTCCCATGAGAGTGGGGGAAACAACACTCCGCTCGCGGAATGTAAATTGCGAAGCGGTCACATGCACACACAATCCACACATTTATTATTTATCAATTACTTTTAGTGAAAACTTCCTTAAAAATTACTTAAATCCCATGATCTCAGGAAAACAAGCCGCATATAACATTAACTCACTAAGTATATAATACATTTCAAGGAAAACATAAAACATGGTGTAAGCCTAGCTACCCGGACATAACAATAATAGCCGCTACGTACGGACTCTCGTCACCTTGTACGTACGTAGCCCCCACAGGTATCACATATAGCATTTAAATGACCTAGGGTAACAGTTCCTCCTTACAAGGTTAGAAAGGAGACTCACCTCGCGTCGCACCTACTCCCCGGGTCAAGAATGTGCCCGAAACCCCGAACTTGAAGCCCACGGACTCGAAACTAGCCAAATGTTGTACAAATATGTCAATTTATATTCAAAGCATGGAATTCTCCTACTACTAAGTCAATTTCTCCATTCTTGAAGGAATTCTAAAATCCAACCTCGGGCCCACATGCTCGGATTCCAAAACTTCTCGAAGGGAATACTCACCCATAGCCTACAGACCATTAATACATAATTTCTATTTGATTTCATAGCTAATTCACGGGTAAATTCTCAAATTATCGAAAGCCCTAGGTTACTACCCCATTCTTGATTTCTCACTAATTTAGGTAGTTAATTAAGCTAGTAATCCATGCATGAAGCTAATATTAGAGTAGATTTTACTTACCTTCAATAACCAGGTCGTTTGCCTCTCTAAAATGGTGGAAATCTCCCTAAGGAAGAAGAAGAAGATAAGGGAAATGAATTAATTCCCGTGTATAAAAACACACTGTCTGAATAGTGCTTCCGCACCTGCGGCTCGAGGACTGCACCTGTGGTCTCGCACCTGCGAGCAAAGGCTCGCACCTGCGGAAATGGACTAGGTAGCTGGGCCCGCACCTGCGGAGTGGAGACCGCACCTGCGGCTCCGCTCCTGCAGAATTTTGTCCGCACCTGCGAGAATTGGCCTGACCACTGAGGGTCGCACCTACAAGGCTGGGACTACAGGAGCGGTCCCACACCTGCGACTGGGCAACCGCACCTGCGGTCACACCAAAGCAGGTGCACCAGCAGCTAATTCAGCTGGTTTTTGGCCTCGTGTCGTGTCTGGGAGGCACCTGGGCCCACCCGAGCCCCCGTCCAAATATACCAACAAGTCCTAAATCATAATACGGACTCGCTCGAGCCTTCGGAACACCCAAACAACTCTAAAACTCAAAATCACACCTCAAAACCCCTAGAACCAAACTTAGGAACTTTAAGTTTTCTAGACTTCGCTAACAACGCGCCGAACCGACCTATACTACTCGGAATGACATCAAATCTTGCTGGCAAGTCATAAATGACATAACGAAACTATTCCCGGCCTCGAAATTCTGTTCGAACCTCGATATCACAAAAACATGTCCCAAACCATAATAGAAACTTAAGGAACTCTTATTTAAATATTGGGCGCCGAAACTCTCCCGAGTCATCCAAAACCCATTCCAAACATACGCTCAGGTCCGAAATCATCATAAAAAGCTACCGGAACCGTCGAAACTAGATTCCGGGGTCGTTTACCCAAAATGTTGACCGAAGTCAAACTTGGCCTTAAAGGCCAACCTTTAGGAACCAAGTGTTTCTATAGCACTCTAAACACTTCCGAATCCCGGACCACCCGCCCCCGCAAGTCATAAATCACAATAAACCACTATGGGAACTTTCATTTAGGGGAACGGGGCCCGATAACGCAAAATGACCGGTCGGGTCGTTACACCTCACTTGGCGATTCTTTTGTCACCCCTCCGCCATTTGGGCTAAAGTACTTACCTCCAAATATGTTGGTAGATACTCCAAGAATACTCATTCCTTCATATGGAGTAACATTCTCACGGGTTGGAAAATTTGCGAACAAGCCATTATTTAGAATATCGGGATGGTAAGAATATTGACTTCTAGCATGCAATTGGTTACCTTGCACTAGAAACCTGTGTAGCATGATTCAAGGCGCCCTATGAAATAATTATTTAAATCTCAAAGTTTGGAATATTACTACTAATAACATATGAGACTTGTCAAACCTTCCTTTTGAACTTCCACCCCATATTTTAAACGAAATACTTTCCTTACAAACAACAAATGGTTATAACAATATTGATACACCAATGTGGCCCCTACCACAGATGATATATTCACAACCAAATCCGTCTACCCATTCATAACTCCTAATATTGTTCTAAACCAAAGTAAAGACTTCAAATGGATTTGGAAATTAAAAACTTGGAATAAGATCAAGTACTTCTTATGGAAATGCTATCATAATCGTTTCCCCACTAAAAGATACTTATGTCATATTGGTATCGATACATCAATGTATTGCTCTGTTTGTAGCTCAATAGAGGAATCACCCCAGCATATCTTTCACCTTTGTTGTCTATTTAATCTTAATTGACTTGACTGAAGATTTTACCTCTTCTATCACCATGCTATATTTTTCTTCATAAACGGCCTACTTAGCTAAAATTTGTATTACCTTGCCCTATAATTGTTTAGCAGTAATTGGAGTATTATATGTTGGTGTCAAGCATGCCCGTAGGTCGTATATTGTGATTGATATGATCTTTCATTAAGCACTACTTAGGCCTAACCTGATGATTATACATATTGATGGTATTTTCTAGGCACTTCCTATTGCGGAGCATTGATTCAAGTTGGGATTTATTTCATGAAGCTAATTAATTAAGCAAAATTGGTTATATTTGTTTCCCTTGCCTGGATATATTGTTTCCATTGTTGACTCCCTTGCCGGGACAGTATGGTTTCTATTATTGTTCATGTTGTTGATGATATTGTTTCCCTTGTTGACTCTCTTGCCGGGACAGTATGGTTTCTATTATTGTTCATGTTGTTGATGATATTGTTTCCCTTGTTGACTCTCTTGCCGGGACAGTATGGTTTTCATTATTGTTTATGTTGTTGATTCCCTTGTCTGAATGATATAATTTCATTTGTTTGGGTGAGAAAGAGTGTAAAGCATGAAGGGTGATGACGTGCCATTGTTTATATTCATTATCATGTGAGGAAAGAGTGTAAAGCACGAAGGGTGATGTTGTGCCATTGTTTATATTCATTATCATGTGAGGAAAGAGTGTAAAGCACGAAGGGTGATACCGTGCTATTGTTTATATTCACTATCATGTGAGGAAAGAGTGTAAAGCATGAAGGGTGGTGTCGTGCCATATTATTGAAATTAAAAGCACGAAGGGTGATGTCGTGCCATATTATTGAGAGTAAAAGCACGAAGGGTGATGTTGTACGTGATATTGTGAGTGAGTGATAATTCACGAAGGGTGATGTCGTGCCATACTTTTGTGAGTTCATGGCATGAAGGGTGTTTCCGTGCAGGTGAGGACGATGGACATGCATTATGATGTGATATATGTTTCCCTGTGTATACGTGTGCCCTTACTTTGAGCTATTATTGTTGTACTTACATATTCGGTGTGACTTATTATTATTGTCCTGTACTTGACCTTTATCTCAATTGTTGTTGCACTGTCCATGTCTTCTACTTGTGAGCACGTGATTTTTACTTATCGTATAATCTTACAAAAATCTCAATAAAATAATTGGTTTAATGGATTTTTGTCAAATTTTAATGCTATTTGTGAATTTATTCCTACATTATGTGGCCATAATTCGTCTTTTAAACTTATAAATAATTTGAAGTGGCATAATTAGATGCATAAAGGTAATTATTAATAACAAAATACAGTAAATCAATTTAAAATGTTCAACTTTTGGATTTAATCACTTTATCTTAACCCATTGTGGAATTTATTCCATAAATGATTAGGAGTATCAAAATCAAATATTTTTACTCTTAATTAGTTGACCAATCAGTGTATAAATTGGATAAAATTAAATTGAAATTAATTGTTACATTTTTTAGTTTAATCATAATTGAAATTAATTAAGTAATAGTGAAAACAAGCCTAAAGTCGGACCTGCACTAATTTACCCGGGCACAAAACGCCTCTACCCACTAAATTACCCAGATCAATCCTTACACCTGGCCTGCCCCAGCCCCTGATTCCAAATCGACCTTGTTTAAGTTATGGAGGATCCACACCGTTGATCTCTTTTGATCAAACGGTTGAGAACTCCTCACCCCCTAGTACTTAAATGTCCTAAGCTACCCCCATACCCCCATTTTACCCTAAGCCTGATACCCCTAAGAGACAAGCCCCCCCTCTCTCTTCTCTCTCTCTAACCCCTCACAGCCCCACCATCTCCCACCTTGCTCCGCCGACCGGAAATCGCCTACCGGCAGCGGAGCTCAATCAAACAACCCCAATTTTTTACTAGATAATCTTCTCTTTACCCTCAACCACATCCCACCATTGTTTTCCCCAAAAAATTTCCCCAGAAGGCACAATTTTAGATCTGAAGACGACCAAACCCTAAAATCCTCCTAAGTTGATTCTGCCATCACTGGTACCCCCCCCCCCCCCCCCCCCCTCTTTTTTTTTTCCTTTGTATCTTTTTTATTTTTCAAAAAAATGAAATCATGAATACATCACTGTTTTAGTCTAGATTTTTGTCTCTTCGTTCACTGCCTTCTCCTGCCTGTTCATGCTATTTCTTCTTGATTAGTTCAAGCTCCGAACGGATAATCATGTTTTAGTTGATAGGTCTTTGTGATAATTATGTTCTTAGACTAGATTTGTCACTGTTTCATATGGGTGTTTGTTCTCCTTAATCCGTTTGATTAATTCAAATTGTCAATGTATCATGCTTGTTCTTGTTTGTTTTGGTAAGCATGTTAGTTGTTAGGATTCTCTGATTATTAGGTTCTCTATTTACTGTTCTTTTAAGGTTAATCTGAGGGTTAATCATCCACCTAGATTAATCGATTAAGTGATAGTTTAATTAGGTAATGAAGAGACAATTATACACGACTAATTAAGTGTACACTTGAACTAAATAATAGTATAATTGACCTAAGTCTAAGAAGTTTAACCTAATTAATCTAAAGTTTGACTTGTTGATAGTCAAATTCACCCCATGGCAGTGCATAAGCAGTAATCTAGCTTGCTGAAATTGTCCTTTCAAAGGATATAAAGTGTAATTAGGAGAGCCTTAAGGAAAGGAATATGAATCCAAACAATGGTCGGATTTACTTCTCAAAGTGCTTATAGTGGTCAAAACATTTGACTGAATACTAGTCAGAATAGGTATGACTATAAAAGTCTAAACAAAGTAGCATCATTTGGACTTAAGTCTAACCCCTCCTATGGTCAGATTCAGTCCAGCCAATGCATAATAGGACTTTGTTGCAATTTGACACCATTAGAGCCAAAATCTGACCCCTATAATGGTCAGATTTGATCTAAAAGGTGTATAACATATCTATTGTTGAGATAGTCAGGAATTGTGAACAAAAAGCTGCAAATGCACAATATAAAGAATCCAGATATGGAGCAGCTAATTAGAATTCCCATTTTAAGTACGTTGCCTTGAATAGTCATAAGAAATGTATTTCTTTTTATAAGTTGTATTTTGCTTAAACAAACTGTAATTCATTTATTTATGCACTTTTGAATCTTGTAATTTAAGGGACTGGACTGTATACATACATTCTTTAGCCTTTTAGTTTATGACGTTCAAACTGAATTCTGAGGCAATTTTTTTGAAATCTCTAAAACTGTTTTTAGTTTAAAAACAGGAATAGGTGTTTAATCAAAAGAAGACTTAGTGTTCGAATCAGTCCCCATGGAACTTTTCATAAACGTTTTTAATCAGATTTTCAGAAATAGTTATTTCAAAATTCGGTTGCTTCAAGATAATTGGACTTAACAGATTATTTTTTAATTCACCTTGTACCTTGTTAAACTTTCTGAAAATCAAAGAAAGAATCTGTTCTCTTAAATTCATATAATTGACCTTAAAAACTATTTTGAGGAATTTCGAAAGATATAAAACAAACGGATCTGCCATTTCCATCAAATTCAGAGGATGTTCCTTTAAACGAACTTGTAGCAGTAGACACACGAATCCCCTCAATATGTATGAGTTATGAATTAGATCGTATATATGAAATTGAGCAAAATCGTTTAGTTGAATATTTCATATGTGGCTGAATGTGTTTATTCGGTTCTTTAAATGCATGATTTATGTTTGGTATTTGTAAATCATTGATTCTGTTTTTTAAGGATTTCTTCGAAAACTTGTCATTATTAGCATGCTTCTAATTGAATTATATAGCTTCCTTTATTTCACAATTAGTCATAAATAGGATTGGCCAAAAGGGTTAAACTATTAAGGGGCTAAAATATGGCCATAGCCGAAACATGCTGTCTTTTAGGCTAGTGAACATCATTTTAGGCAATCCTCTAGGTAGAGTGACACCTTTAGTTTGAGAATTGGGTAAAATAGAGTATCATTCCAAAAATTACCATAACCTACACTCGGGAGTGAAAACTCATGCCCCCGACCCTCAACTCTAAACAATTAATAAAAAAATGCACATAGCAATCACGGGTGCATTTCATGTGACGTGTTTCCCATGTGTTAAAAAAAAACAAGTGCACACCATCGTGACTTGTCTAAGATAAATCCATAAACATCCTAATCGATCTTAAAACTAAAATACTCCTTCAAATAGAAAACATAAAGGATAATCAAACCTCGCCTCAAATAGGCATTATAAAACCGTCATGAACATAGTCTTGACTACGTAATCTACACATGGGTGCGACAACTCATGTCCCCGATTTCAAACTTCGAACTATATTAAAATCACGTGTTTCAATCGCGGGTGCATTTCATGTAGCGTAGTTGTAACATGTCCAAAAGCAGACGAGTGCACATCCTCGTGACTTGTTTTCAAGATAAATCCATAAATATCAAAAGCGGCTAAAGTTAAAAAGGCTAAATGCACAATAGGAAAAAAATACGGAAATAATCAGACAATTTAGGCCAAATAATAATGGTTAAGCGACCGTGCTAGAACCATGGAACTCGAGAATGCCTAACACCTTCTCCCGGGTTAACAGAACTCCTTACTCGGATTTCTGGTACGCAGACAAATCAAAACAGAGTCAAAAATTTCCTCGATTTGGGATTTAAAATAAACCGGTGACTCCTTAAATTATCCCAAGTGGCGACTCTGAAATTAATAAATAATCCCAAAATCGATTATGTCACTTAAATTGGAAAAACTCCCTTATTACCCTTCATTAATCACGTGGGGTAGTGAAAAAGGAGGTGTGACACTACTTGCTTAATTTGCTTAATTTACGTGTTGTATCTGTCGATTTCTATGAAGAGGACGAGGGTAAAAGCACGAAGGGTGATGCCGTGCACTTGTTCCATAGGAAACTAAGTTCGAAAGACCACTACTGGAAAAGTATATTTTTAAAAGCTTTTGTTTGAAGGGATTACGTTTAAAGATTTTTCTCCTGCACAGTATATATGTATATATATATATATATAGATTGGAGGAAGTATGTTCCAAAGGAAGTTTTCTATTTAAAATGATTATACTTTAAAGTTTTCAACATAAATATTTGGGTGAAGGGTTACCTTCGAAGAATTGGCTAAATTGTCGGAGTTGTTGACTAAGGTTTGAGGGGGAAATTATTGCAGTGCCGAGTTACTATTATTTTGTTTACTGTGTTGTGGTTTCCGCTTTTGATTCGTACTTTTGTCCTTTGTTTTGTTTAATATTACGATGTTCCGTTGTTATTTGTTGTATTTTCCTTCCGCTTTGTACTTGTTATGTTGTTAATTATATCGTGTAGTCATTAGACAGATGTCATGTCATGTCATTCCTATACTTATGCCTGTTTAGTTTATCGAATCAGTGGGTGTCTTGACTAGTCCTTGTCACTACTTCACCGAGGTTAGTCTTGATACTTACTGGGCACCGTTGTGGTGTGCTCACACTACTCTTCTACGCATTTTTGTGCAGATTCCAGGATTTGCATAGCCGGCCGATAGATCGTTAGTAGCGCGGTTGATGTTGTGGAGACTCAAGGTAAAACCGCTTCAGCGTTCGCGGTTTCGGAATCACCATCTTATGTTTCTGTTGCACTGTTGTACTTATTTCTGAATAGTGGTATTTTTAGGAGTTTTATCGTAGTTTCTCTAAAGCTTATGACTTGTACTTACCAGGCTCTTGGAAGAAGTGTAAAGTGATGAGATTTAATTCAAAAAGCACTTAAACTATTCTTATATTATAATTGATGTTTGTTAATAATAGGCTTACCTAGTCCTTAAGACTAGGTACCGTCACGAAACCCAAATGAGGGAAAATCGGAGCGTGACATTTGGCTCTCCAAATTTCTCATTGCTGCGGCTTGGGCATGCTGGTCAAGCATCACCTTCTTTATCAATTCTGTTGTGTGGGCTTGTTGGTCATACATCAATTTCTTCATCATTTCCTCAATGTGGCTTGTTGGGTTTGCATGTTGTTCAGCTTGATGTGGTCTATATTGTTGTTGAGGTGCTTGTGGTCGGTATTGATTTTGAGCACCTTGGGTTCCACCCCAAGAGAAGTTTAGGTGGTTCCTCCAGTTAGGATTGTAAGTGTTCCCATATTGATTTGTCTGGCCCCTATTCGCATTACCCACAAAGCATAAAGACTCTGGATTAACTGGGCATAAGTCACTCGCGTGGCCCTCTCCACATACTTCACAAAACACTTGAACCTGTTGCACTAGTTGAGCTTGTTGCTTGTTAATAACCAAGGTCATCTGATTGACTTGGTTGGTCAGTGTAGAAATCTGTGCTGATAATGCCAAGATGACTTCTAACTCAAGAACCCCTGCAGACTTTTGCACTGTGTGTCTGCAATCTCTCCTCTCCAATCCGGATTGCTTTTGGAGAATTTGTTCAATAATGCATATATCTCATCAAAGATTTTCTCCGACACTTGACCTCCAGCTGCAACGTCTACCATAATTTTTGTCTTGGGATGTAGCCCTTCTATGAAATTGTGAGCTAACACTTTGTTCATCTAATTATGATGAGGACAAACTCTAAGAAGCCCCTTGAACCTCTCCCAAGCTGAGTATAGAGACTCCCCCGCTTTCTGTTTGAAGGTGACTATCTCACTTCTGATCTTTGCAGTTTTGCCCAAAGGGAAGAACCTTGCCAGAAATTTCTTTGCCAGATCATTCCATGATGTAATAGAATTAGTTGGTTCTGCCTTCAGCCCTCGCTTTGCTTCGCCCAACAGAGAGAATGGGAAAAGTGTGAGCCTCACATATTCTGGAGTGACCCCGTTAGTGATGTGAGTATTAATAATCTCCAAGAAATTCAGGATATGTTGCTGTGGATCCTCGTGTGGAAGACCAATAAACTGCCCATTCACATGAAGTAGCTAGATCATGCTCTATTTCAGCTCAAAGTGCCCAATGATTATGGGCTTCACGATGCTGGAGGTGACATTAGCAATGCTGGGCATCGCCACCTCCTGAACAACCATGTGTTGCTCCTCTGCCATGCTCACAGGAAATTGAACGAGTGCCTGAAGATTATTTGTATCTGTTGCTTCCCTCAACCTCCTATGAAATGTTCTCTCAGGTTTGGGGTTAAAGCCGTTGAGTCTGTCCTGGCTTCTAACCCTATGCATTCAATCAAATTTCTTGAGATCAGAGCAATCAAGTAACGTTATACTTGATGAAATAAACAATTAAAGCAAAAACTAGAAAGTAGTCAATATTCATGTCCCCGGCAACGGCACCAAAAACTTGTTGCTCCCAAACGCACACAAGAGTATACATGGTCGTACAAGTAATAAAATGATAAGTCGAGTGTCGAACCCACAGAGACTTGTATCAAATACCCAATAAAATCACCAAGATTGTTATTTAATCAAGCCAAATTTGATATCAAGAATGCGATTATACTAACTATAATTCTAAGTAGTAACCAAAATTATCAAGAAATAAAATGATTGTTATGTATTCAATAGAGACAAATATTTCAGGGCCGTGATCGATTCGCCAATCATATTGGTGTTCTAATTAACTCTCCCTTTCATACAATTCACTCATGGTTGCTAATTAATCGATAATTACTCTCATAGCCTTCTCCTGAAGTACTACTCGCCTATTCAAAATAGATTAATGTCTATATTCCTATGAAAATAATATATTAAGAACACATTAAGATTATAATATTTAATTAAGCACGGTGACTAGGTATATTCCTATCCTAACCACAACCCCCCCCCCCCCCCAAGAGTTAAGATCGTGCTCTCTCCAATTCTTTTTTAATCTAAACACGACTTTCCCAAGTGTTGATAGCTAATTTTTTCATATATATATATTAAACATAGTGCATGAGCATCAACTAATATTTTTTCATAATTTTATGTAATTTTAAAAGGATTTTTAATTAATTTATTTCAGCATTTTATTATTTAAATAATTACTAATTGCATTACAAATGATTTTATAATAATTTTATTGCTTAATTTTATCATTTATATTTATATTAAGATTTAATCATTTTATGCATAACTATATTTACATCTTTAGATTATAATTGCAATAACTTTGCAATAATAACCCATGCGTGCGTAATTACTTTATTTACATGAAAAATAAATTTTTATATTTTTATAATATTGAGTAATTATTTTAAATCATTTTCATATACAAATAATATTTTTTTCATCTATTAATTATTTTATTAGTTTAATTGGATATTTAAAACATAGCCTTTCTTATTAAATCATTTTGGACCTACCCAACCCAATACTAACCTAACCCATAACCCGATACCCAATACCCAAACCTAACCCAGATCCATACCCGTCCAAATTAGACCCGCCCGCCTAAAACTCTAATCCTGGTCGTTGATCATAGAAGATCAACGACCCTTAATCACTCACCCCTTTTAATTAATCAAACAACCCCAAATCCTATCTCATTTCTTCCAACCTGCCGCCTTTGTATCTCCCACTCTCCTCTCTTATCTCTCACCCCTTCGAACCCTAGCCCCGCCGTCACACATCCCTCTTGGTTCATGGGGTTTTCCTTCGATTCCATACCTTATTTGGCTTCATCTCTTTACTAGTTATACGATTCTTCTGTTACTTGATGTGAATCTCAAGAGAATCGAACCAAATCTGGTTCGAAGTCTCTCATATCTCAGCCATTTCGTGTATGTTCACTCTGATACCTGTGAGTACGAATCTTTTCGTATTTTATGGTTTCAAATCGCTGGTTCAAACCAGATTTGGTTCACTTCTGTTTATTTTTTTACGAACCCGACTATTTCCTGGATAGATCTTGTTAGATCTGAAATGATTTAGTGTTTGTTTTAGTATTTCCTCTTTAAAATTTTTGATATTTATGTTTCTCACTACTTTTATTATTATGACTGATTTTCTAGGGGTTTGGTTCTAACAGATTTTTGCAATAAAATGTTTCAACATTTAATGTTTCATCTCTGGTTTGCTTATATATTGTTTGACTGATTTTTTACTTGATTTAATTAGTTTTATATATATGTATTTCTTAGGGTTTCGATTATTTATTTATCCTATTGTTTCTGCCCGTTTACCTTTAACTCTATCAATTAAGTGTTAATTTATTTTACTTACCTAAATTGGGTTTTGAAATCAGCTTTCCTTTAGTACCATTATTTCCTTATTAAGATTTTACCTGTTCTTAACTCATTTATGTGATTTATTACTCGTACTACTTTCCTTAACTCCCTTACTGGCCTGATTTTTATGCTTTAATTATGGAACTGACTTCTATAGATTCTGGAACTATTTCCTTGCCTTATTTGATCTGGTACTTGACTACTGATTGATTCCATATAATGTTTTCCCTAAATTAAGTGGTATGAGCCTGATTTTATGCTACTTTGCCCTGTTAATTGATTGAGGCCGACTCTAATTGATTCTCAAGTTATGCCTTATTTGTGTAGGATTGATTCATTGCCTTATTTATCTATCTCATTGAAACTATTTAAACCCCTTCCCCATTCCCTTTACACAGACTCGAATCCTGTTATTCTCACAACAAACCTAAGTTCTCTTTGTTCTCTCTTTTTCTGATTTATGTACTAAGTGGTTATTATTTGGCCGGCCGAAAGCCAAGGCCAAATTATTCTTGGAATTAACTGCTATTGTACCTTTACTTACTTTCTTCTCAACTGGTATGCCCTAACCTTTGCAATTCCATTCTCTATTCTTTGTTTGACTAGTATGTCTCAATTCCTAGCATGATTCTGTTCTTTCTATGACAATTTGATGGTACTGTTAACATAAAGCTAAGTTATTTTAAATAGCATGAACCCTCTCCTAAGATTAAGGTTTAGTCTGCTTTCTTGCAAGATGTCGTAAACATGTGATCACTTGTCTGTTGCTTAACTCATATGTCCTGTCTGTTTAATTCAGATGTTTTGCCTAATTGCTTTTGTGTTTTAGCCACGATTTTTTTTTAAATACTAGCATGAGTACTACCTAGTCACATGCCAATCTGCTTGAACTATGTGCTGAACATGGGTTATGTCTGTTACTTGGTCTAGTTCTGTTTGCAATCTTGTAATCTAAATGTGTCTGCTTTTGAAAATTAAGATATTTCTAAAACCTGCCCCCCTCCCTTTACCCTTTATGTAATGGTTTTCCAAACTCTTGCTCTTAGTTATTTAGGTTCCTACCACCCCCAGTGTGAACAATGCCTAGGGTCCTTGAGACTCTTTTGAACTCTGACACATTGGGACTGGTTTTTCAATCATTTATGAATTGCCTTCTGAATGTGGTTCTGGTGTGAGCATTGCCTTGGGTCCATGAGGCCCTTGGGAACTTTGACGCACTGGAAACCTGACTTTTGATGTGCCATGGATGGATCATTACTATACTCCAAAGTTGTTCTGTTGGAAGGCTTGGTTCCCAGGTTTATATTGGGCCTATGAAGGCTCCCTATAGCGTAATGGATACTATTATGTAATTCATTCTGGGTTGTAATAAATTTTGTAATAACAGATTTGGGGTTGATTAGTGAAAGCTAGGGGGTTTCCTTCTATTTTTATTAAATTTGGGTAGAGATCCTGCCAATAGGTTTAATTATGTTGATCAGGTTGTGTGATTGCCATTATTTGTTTAGAGATCCTGCCTATAAGAATTTCTTGATTGTTTAGTTATGTACTTTTAAACTCGCATATTAGAGATCCTGTTTATAATTCTGTATTAGAAATCCTGTCCTAGGATCCACACATTTTTAAACCCCAACGTGCATTAGATACCATGTCTATATCATTCTCTTTGTTTGAATAATAACCTTTTCTAGCAATCTGCTTAAAATTCTGCCTACATACGTTTAATAGATACCATGCTTATAGGAAATAAAGATTAGTTCAAACCTAGAAATCATGCCTATAGGATTTAAACTAATATATATCATGCCTATAGGAAGTAAGGATCAGTCTCAACTTAGAAATCATGCCTATAGGGGTTTAAATCAATTCTGCAATTAGCAAGCATGCCTATGGGACTTAAAAGGAACAAAATCTGTCTTTAGGAGTTAAAATCAGTAGTTCACTTAGAAACCATGTTATAGGATTATAAAAAATTCGTAGAAACCATACCTATAGGGTTCTGTTAATCAATTCCGAGTTCGACCAATTCTGGCTATCACTTAGGCAAGTCTGTAAGGGTTGTTAATGATTCTAGGCCTAAAAACTGTGACAATTTGCTGTCTGAAAGTGCACAGATCATGCTTAATAAAATTAGTAGGCAAGCTAATAGGCCTCAATGCTCGCCTCAAAGTTGTTTCTTTACATTCTGTTTCTACTCATATAGATAACCTGCCTATAGGATCCTAAAATTAATGAAGTTTGCTGATTCAATTGCGTGCATTTGTTATTTATGTGTGGAGGTCAATGTGAGCCCTTATTTGTTTCCTTAAATGGAAGTCATATTTGTATTTTGTTTGTCGCCTAGATTTCTCATTTTTAAGTAACATAGGTCGGTCTAGAACAATCCTAAATAGAGGTCTTAACACCTCCAGGGCCATAGGTAAGGGACGGGTAGTGCACGCATAAGGAACAAGTTAGAAGCTATTAGAACGCTTAAGTAACAACTGAAAAATAGTAATTGGGTAGTAAAGGAGATGATAGCCCGTGCGCTAATGCTATGAGTAACACCCTAACTTGGGGAAGTTACAAAGTATTGCATGGAATGATCCTATAGGATAAAAAACCTAGGACCCCCTTTTAATCCTGTGTATAGTAACTTGTATTGCCCAAATTGTTTTCCTTCCCTTTTATACTAATTCGCGTAATTTAAGTTAGGTCGGGACCCACTGTTGTGGACCTCGAGGGGTACCTAACACCCTACCTTCGAGGTAATTTGAGCCCTTACCCGATCTCTGGTGATGCAAATTGGTTTATGAGTTAATTGCTTTAGGTGCCCTAACGAACCTTAATCCGTCAGGTGGCGACTCTTCCAATTCCTTACCCCAATCCCAAAAAAGAAGGAGTTGTCCCAGAAATGTCGAAACCCGATTTCGCGAAGAAAAAGGGGGACGCGACACCAAGCATAGCATAAATAGTAAATAGAACCTAACTGCCGGCCAAACAATTAAGCAATTAATCACAGAATTGAAGAAACAATCATATATTAGTGAATTGTAATTAAAGTTAAGTCAATGTTAAACAAAAATATTCATGGGTAATTCACAACCCCAGAACTATGTGTTCTATCCGCTCATAATAATAGCAAATAATTTCGTAAGTGTTGGATCATTGAAAATACTAAGAAAAGATGAAGAAAACTGAGATCTCTTCGCTCCCGA
This sequence comes from Nicotiana knightiana, assembly GCA_005239525.1. Taxonomy (NCBI): domain Eukaryota; kingdom Viridiplantae; phylum Streptophyta; class Magnoliopsida; order Solanales; family Solanaceae; genus Nicotiana; species Nicotiana knightiana. The sequence continues at coordinate 113,242 of ML375925.1, read as the reverse complement.
ATGTTTCTTGTGTTTATTCCCTCTTCAAAGTGGCATCCCTTCCTCAAAATCGTGTTTATTTATGTATTTATATCATGTAAAAACAACCCTGGACGAATATACCCTTTCTAAACCGAAGTAGAAATTACTTTGAGATTTTTGCACACATGCACGGTGCACCGTGCCGCACCGC
>ML375925.1:59691-113062 GCA_005239525.1 Nicotiana knightiana | reverse complement strand
CCCCCCCCCCGAATGTTTCTCATGTGTATTCTCTTTTCAAAGTGGCATCCCTTCGTCAAAATCGTGTTTATTTATATATTTATATCGTGTAAAAACAACCATGGACGAATATACCCTTTCCAAGCTGAAGTAGAAATTACTTTGTGATTTTTGCACAGATGCGCGGCGCGGCGCACCTCGTGGCGCACTTATGTATTTCTTGGCAGGCCATTTTAAAACTGTCGCATCCCGTCCCATGCGGCGCGGTAGTGTAAATTTCTTAGAGTAAAATTGTTTCATTTTCTTTTGACATCTGGACTTGAATCTTCATAATTTTAACAAATAATTAAGTACTAAATTATTTAATTGCTAATATGTGATGTTAAATTCTTACTTTTTGCTCCATATTAGTCCAACTATCACATATTTTCATTCAAAATATATACTTTAATTAATTGAATGTTAAATATGATTAGGTAACTATTATGAGGAACAAGATCAGACTTTATTAATAACTGAGAGCAAAAGTTTAATTATTTTCAATTAACCGCGCTATTCTCCATTTTCACCGGTGGTTCAGTATTTAGGAAATTTCCCAAAACTAAAAGAAACAGAAAGGCATAAAATCGAAATAAAAGAAGCAAGAAATGTTTGTCCAGGGATTACAGCAAAATCACACCTCTTGAACACTGTGTTTTTCTAATTTTTGTTCTTGGCCAGAGTTGACAGCAGTATGCTTACGATTCGAATTTCTTTATCCCCCGCTCACTCTATCTGGCGCCCTTGTTTTACCAAAGGTCTGAACCCAAACCATTGTTGATTTCCCTCTTCAAATTTAGTAATTTTATGTTGTCAATAGTGTGTGTTTCTTCCGAATTACTTGTTACGCGGTTCGGCTTCTTGTCTTTTAATTTGAATTTTACTTACTATACCTTTTTACCTTCCGAGCATTAAACTGAATCACAACATATCTTGCCTATAGTACCCCTGCATTGTGTTTTCTTGCTATTCAGTATTACTATTTTCATTTCTGGAATTAGAGGTGACAAAATGGTTAAAAGAAAACACTTATCCACCGAAATTATCCATTAAAATGAGTTGGATAATGAACTTTTTAAAAATGGATCGAATATGGATAAGAACCATATTATCCACTTAGAAAATGGTTAACCAAATGGATAACCAATGGATAACCAAGGGATAACTAATGTGTTTAACTTTTACGTTTGTAAAGCCTCAAATTGGGGGTTCCTCAAGTTTGGGAGACTAGGAATTCTCCCAAAGTGATCATATTGAAGAAGTCATGGATAATATGGATATCCATATTATCCTTTGGATAACCCATTTTTTATCCGTCTCAAATACGGGTCGGATAATTTATCTATTTTTTGAATTACCCGTTTTCGACCCGCATATATCCGCCCCGCCCGTTTGCCACCCCTAATTGGAACATAAATATATTGAGCTAATTATGTCTTTTGGGGACTATCTTAGATCTTGTATTGTCTAGACAAAGTTTATGGTCTGTCACAACAAACGGTTGATCAACCCCTTAATACTAAAAAATTTCATCAAAGCACTATCAAACTTTTTAACACTGAAATATTTTTTGTTCACTAGCCAAACACGTGGGACTATACTGGATTTGTTGTTGTTGAAACCAAACACAAAAATATTTTTCAGAAAGTGACTTACTTATTTTTCGAAAGATATTTTCTGACATATTAAACACTAGTTTGATTATTGGGATTAGTATTATAATCTCGTGATAGAAATTGGGATTGTATTTATCCCGTGTTTGTTTTTATGGGTATTAGCTAACACAGTGGTGGTATTAACTATCCCACATTGGATATGGGATATCAATCCTTTGGATATCCTGTTGTGCGTAATTAATACCATAGCAACGCTTAATGAGTGTTTGCGCTCTTCCTACATCACCCTATTTGAATTTGAAAAAGCTTATTTGCGGTAAAACTAGTCGATCAGCAATGCAGTCGACGATTCCGTGTCTTTCCCCCTCAAGTCATCCGCTTGAGGGTACCAGTCTAGACTTCTATAGAAACCTTACTCTGATTATAACAGTACATGCATCATGGTCAAACCTAGCCTGGGTTAATATGTTGTCCACATAATAACCTTTTAAGAAAAGCCTTGTCCAAAGTCCACCGGGGTTTCCATAATCCCAACGAACGCAACCATAATATGTGTATTAATTTGGAGAAATAAGTGACAATATGCTAATCATTAATGTATAAATAGTTGAATCTGGAGGAGGAAAGGGTCTAACTCTATTTGTTTTGCAGAAAATGAGGCACGAAGTCCCCAGGTTCGGCATGGTCCGTAACATACCACCATTGTTGCTAGATTGGTGGGAAGACCTTCCGTCAAGTGATAAAAATCATGTGAAGAGAGTCCTTGGAAACTTACCTTCCTTATTAGATATCCAACCAAACAACGTGTTGATTGAAGCTACTACTATGTTCTGGGACGGAGAAAGGGCCGTATTCCGTTTTGGCAAGATAGAAATGACCCCTCTTTTGGAGGAAATAGGGGGATTCACTGGACTACCTTGGGACAGTCCCGGTTTATTGGTGCCAGAAAATTGCACTCCCAAAGGGTTTCTGAAAATGATGGGTTTGAAAAAGAATGACGACTTGGTGTGTCTGAAGAAGTTCTATGTAGCCTTTGACTTCTTTTATGAACGGTACGGTCATAGCAAATCCTACCGTATCTTCCATGACGAGTCCTCTATTACTTCCTTAGGTTGGATTCATCACAGGGTTTTCGTGTTTATCGTCTGCTTCTTGGGTATGATAGTGTTTCCAAGCAAAAAGGACAGGGTTCACATCAGACTGCCATGGTAACCAAAGCTTTAATGGGAAGAATCGAGGGACAAACATATACCATTGTCCCTATATTATAGCAGACATATATCGAGCCTTAAATCACTGCCAGAAGGGGTTCAAACACTTCGAGGGTTGTAATCTGCTACTCCAAATTTTGTTGCTAGAACATTTCCAGAGAGGTTAATATCGCCAAGAGTTTCCACGAAGGCCGTGGAAAGATCACATAATCTTTCATCACCCCAACAAAATGACCTTTATCCCAGACAGGTTTGCTCAGACGGAGAGTGCTACAGAATGGGTGCAATTTTTCGACAACTTGACCGAGGACCAGGTTCATTGGATGTTCGAGTGGTTCCCCACCAATGGGTTCATCATCCGATCTAGGGACGCTCCACACTTGGTGTTGATCGGGTTAAGAGGTATACACCCCTATGTTAATATCAGGGTCATGAGACAAGCTGGTAGAAAACAGATTATACCACGAGTCTCCAAAATGAGTCACTAGGGCGGATTTCCAAGATGATGACATCCCATATAAATGTGAAGCTCAACATATGTGTCACTTGAAGATTTTTGTGGAAAGGGACACCATCGAGCCGGATCAATATCATGCAGGGCACGTGTACTTTTACCCATCATGGTTGGAGGACTGCATAGCAGGAATAGTCGAGCCAGGGGTTGATCGAGGAAACAGAGCATAGATGAAGCTGCCGAAGCATAGGTGAAGTATAACAAACTACGCAAAATGGTTCGCGAGTCCGAGGCTGAGCATCTGGAACAACACAATATTGATATGAATTAATCAATCAATGGAAGGAAACGGCTACCAAATCGAATGAAAGGTTAGAATATCTGGAGCAGGGTCTGATGGAGTTGGAAGGGAAGATGAGGAAAAGAGTCATAGACTGCCAGAACGCTGAAGGTATCGAAGGAGGACATCTCGCTAGGGCATACCTGCTGCTGGACATGCGCGACCTGGGGAACCTGATCGGCGAAGCCAAGAAAACCAGGCTGGGAGAAGGTCCTTCTAGGACCAAGTAGATTAGGTTTATTCGTTTTTGCTTTTCGAATGTAATAAGGACAAGTGCCATTAGTGACTTACCTTATTGTCGTTTTAGATTCGTCTTATTTATTGCGTTAATGAAATGAGGTAATTATTGGCATTAAAATTCTTCAAATCTACTTGTCGCTAGGCCTACCTCGGGCACAACGAGGCTCCCAAATTAGGACGTGAGTTTACATTCCTGCAATATGTGTTCAAATACTGCAAACATTTTTCAGAACTCTTACTAACTTGGTTACCTTTTGTTTTTCTTTCTTTTTTAATTATTCTCATACCCTAAGGTTGGTTCACACATTCTGGCATCATCAGCATATCACACCAGATCCAGAGGCCCTCCACCCCCTCCTCCTCCAAGTGCATCAAAAGGCAAAGGGAAAACTAAGATGGACAATATGAGTGGCGACAATACCTCACATGCTGAGAATGCGGAAACTTCTGATGGTCGAAGTACTCCGGCACCAAATGACTTGGTTTTGCGGCTTGAAAAGAAAATACTTGAACTACAAGGTGAGCTTGAGCAGGTCCATAACTTGGCAAACATCTCCCTCAACCATCCAAATACCCAAAACCTGGCACCTCCTCAGAATACACCCAACCAATGCCCGCAGAATCGTCCCACACCCCACCAATATACGACTCCTCCTCAAAATCCTTTACCCATACCTAAACTGCCTCAACATCAGCATCTCCCAACTCAATATCCGCAAACTACTTACCACACTCCTCAGAATACCTTACAGCATATTCCCGATCCCCAAAATTCAATCAATGATCACCACTATACCCAAACTCCTGGCCTTCACCAAAACAACCACATATATGTGGAAACCTTACCCCCAGTCTACTCAACCAATCTCACATACACCAGAATCCGCAGAGAAGGACCTGATCATTAAGAACATGGAAGAGGAGCTCAAGAAACTCATAAGCCAAGTTCAGGATGTTGAAGGAGGCAAAGGAATCGAAGGTTTGAATTATGAGGATTTGTGCATTCAGCAAGATGTGGAACTGCCGGAGGGTTACAAACCTCATAAGTTCGAGATGTTCGATGGGACAAGTGACCCAAAGGTACATTTGAGAACCTACTGTGACAAGCTCGTAGGGATTGGAAAGGACGAAAGGATTCACATGAAGCTATTCATGAGAAGCCTTACTGGAGACGCCCTATCTTGGTACATAAGTCAAAATCCCAAGAAATGGGCTAATTGGGTAAGCATGGCATCGAATTTCATGGATAGATTCATATTAAACACGGATAATGCACCAGACGTCTTCTATATCCAGAATCTCAAAGAAGTTCACTGAGACTTTTCGCGAGTATGCTACTCGATGGAGGTTAGAAGTAGGGAAGGTCAGGCCGGCATTATATGAAGAGCAGATGAACAAGTTCTTTGTCAGGGCTCAGGATCCTCAATATTACAAAAGGTTAATGGTAATCGAGAATCACAAGTTCTCCGATATCATCAAGCTCGGAGAAAGGATCGAGGAAGGTATCAAAAGTGGAATGGTGACAAAATTCGAGGCACTGTAGGCCACAAATAAAGCACTACAATCAGGTGGCATATAAAAGAAGAAATAAGTGGGAACAATAATGGTTGCCCAGGGTCCGAAATCTCCATTTGTGTACCAGACACCTCCACCCACATACCAACCTTCACCTCCCAGATATCCTCAATCCACTACCGCCTACCACACCTATAATACCCAACCAGCCTATTATCATTCACCTCCAACTCATCCAAATTACCAAAAACCCAGGCCCAATTTTGATCGCAAACAACCCAGACAATACACCCCAATTGTTGAACCTATTGACCAATTGTATGAAAGATTAAAAGTTGCTGGATATGTCACCCCTATTCCCTCCGTGGCTATGGAAAACTCATCACAATGGGTCAACCCAAACAAGACGTGTGCGTACCATTCCGGTATGAGGGAACATACTATTGATGAATGTTGCACCCTGAAATATAAGATCCAAACACTGATTGATACCAAGGTCATATAGGCTAAAGAAACCACACCCAATGTCCGCAACAACCCCCTCCCAGATCATAGGGGTGAAGGAGTTAATGTAATAGAAACCGATGAAGAATGGGATCCCGAGGGATCAATCAGACTTATCCGGGAAGGTGATGATCCTAAGAAGCCGACAGTCACGCTCAATCCCATTGTGGTATAGGTACAGCCGCCAGTCAAAGTTGAGGTAGCCGCATCGTCTCCCTTTGAAATAGAAGTGACACCACCTGCAGCTACACCTGCTCCGTTTGAGGTAGAAGTATCCACACCTTTCACTGTGACGGTGACATCCACACCACCTTTCAGTTCCAACGTTGTACCTTGGGATTATATTGCCGAAGTTAGGAGAAAAGGGAAAGTAAAGACGAAAGAGTCTGACGTCGCTGAAGGAATGACCAGAACAGGAAGAATTTACACACCTGAGCATTTGGGAGATACCAGTAAGCAAGTTTCTAACAAACAACCCGTCATTGAAAGTGGTCCAAACGACCTTTGGAGGAAAGTACAAGCAAGAGAGTATTATGTTGTTGATCATCTGAATAAGACTCCTGCCCAGATATCTATCTTATCGTTGCTGCAAAATTCCGAAGCACACAAGAATGCTCTGATGAAGGTACTGAATGAAGCATATGTGCCCAACAATATTACTAGTGGAGAAATGAACAACATGGTGGGACAAGTGCTAGAAAGCCATAAGATCACCTTCCATGAAGATGAATTGCCACCTGAAGGATTGAGCCACAACGGGCACTGCACATCACAGTGCAATGTGAAGATAAGTTCATTGCCAGAGTTCTGATAGATGGAGGGTCCAACCTCAATATATGTCCGCTGACAACTCTGAAAAGGTAAGGCAAGGGCCTACATGAAATACGAGCAAGGACTATAAATGTGAAAGCATTCGATGGGTCACATAGAGCCACGGTTGGGGAAACCAACCTATGCTTGCAAATGGGTCCTACCTTGTTCGATGTTGAATTCCAGGTGCTAGACATATTCTCCTTTTACAATCTGTTGCTGGGACGGCCTTGGATATATACCGCTAGAGCTGTCGCATCCACTTTGCACCAGGTGTTAAAATTTGAGTAGAACCATCAAGAAGTGATCATCCATGGAGATGGGAGCAATCCCATTTACACCAATCAGACTGTTCCGGTGGTAGAAAACAGAAGGAAGTTAGGTGGAGAAACCTACCATCGCATTGAGCGTGTTAATGCGATTGAGAAGGATAAATGGTGGAGTAGCAAAATATAGAGCATACTGGCATGGGCAGGGTATGAACCTGGTAAGGGGCTTGGTAAAAAGCTTCAAGATATCTCCAAACCAATACAACTGAAATGACATGGCACAACCTTCAGGCTTGGATATCAGTATACCTGGCAAGAATATCAGAGTTAGTCGCCACCATGGCGTGGTCCATACTATCCTCTTTAGCAACCCGTGTGTCATGACCCAAAATCCATTAAAGGTCGAGATGGCGTCGGACACCACTGTCAGGCTAGCCAACACTAAATAGTTAATTAAATTCTCATTTTAATATTTTTGAAATTATTTCTTTTCATTATATAAAATAGAAAATAATGAACTTCCACTGAGTAACAAATGTCTTTAACAAATTCAAATAATGGATACATCCCAGAGTCATCCCATAACCCGGTGTCACAAGTGCATGAGCAATTTCTAAAAAATAAGATGTAATGCAATAATCTGTCCGGAGTACAATTGAACAGTAGAGGAGGTACAATACAATACTCTGAAAGAGACTCTGCTGGTTGCGGTCGTCTAGAGAGGTGCATCTCCCCTAAGTATCTGTATCGCCCATGCCGCTGTGCCTACTGGGCCGCTAGATATATATATTCATGTGCAACAAAATGCACAGCAAGAGTAGTATGAGTACAAAAATAACGTGTACCTAGTAAGTATACCGCCTAACCTCAAAGAGGTAGTGACGAGAGGTCGACTCCGACACTTACTAGTGGTCCAATAATATCAGGTACAGTAAAGAAATGAATAAATATGAAACAGAGTAAATATATGAAACTGACAAGTATAAATTACGCGGTACAATTCTCTTCTTTTCAATTTACTCGGCTCTCAACTAGCAAGTTTTCCTCCATGATCGGAGCATATATATAGATATAGTGAATTTCATCAAGAGGTTGTAATAATTCAATTAAGGGAAAACCCCTTAGATACACTGGCTTCTAGCCGAATATTGCACACGATTCCATGAGGATAATATATATAAGAAATGCCGAGGTGTACGGCCCCATCCAACATTAAAGTAAATTGTGCACTGCCAGAGGGTCGAATGGCGCGAACCATAGATGCATCTATTAACTTGCCGAGGCGAACGACCCGCTCCCATGAGAGTGTGGTACGTAAATCATGTCGAGGCGAACAACCCGATACCATAAGAGTAGTGGAAGGAAATACTCCTCTCACAAAACATACATGCGACGCGGTTACACATAGATTTCTTAGTTATTATAATATTCCTCAATTCCTTTCGAAATTACGAAGTTCAACGAAACCTTTTAAATCTTAAATTTCTTAAATTCAATTCCTTTTAAAACATTTAATAAGTGAACTCAATCTCGCTCTCTCTCAAGGCAAACAATAAACATAAATCAATAACAAAATCAACAAGGCATCATGTAAGCCTAAAACTACCTGGACATAGGCATAAATAGTAGCCACGTACGGACTCTCGTCACTTCGTGCGTACGTAGCCCCCACAAATAGAAGCACATAACATTTTAGTCCCCCTATGGGGTTAATTCCCTCTTAGAAGGTTAGAAAAGAGACTTACTTCGCTCTAAAGTTCCATAACCGGCTCCCAAGCCCTTCCGACAACTCAATTCGGTGCACTACGCTCCAAAACTAGTCAATAATCATGCGAATCCATAAATGTATGCTCAATTACTCATAATATCCAATTTATAACAATTCCTAACCCCAATAGTAAAGTCGATAAAAATCACCCTCGGGCCCACGTGCCCGGATTCCGAAACTTTTCAAAAATAAAGTTTACCCATAACCTCATAATTCCATGCCCAAATTCGTGGCCAAAATCCAAAAATATAAATTTCTAGGTCTTCTACCCAAAACCCACGATTTCCACCAATTTCCATGTTCAAATCCATATGAAATCATGTATTTAACTTAATACTTGCAAGAATTACTTACCTCATAGAAGATGATGAAATCCCCTCTCTTCAAAGGCTCAAAAATCGCCCAACCAAAGTGATAAATGAGTGGAAAATGGCCAAATCTCGTTATTCAAACATTCTGCCCAGACGACATTTCGAACCTGCGGGGCATCAGCCGCACCTGCGGAATTTCCATCGCAGGTGCGGTTTCCCCCAAGCTAGGAGAAATTCGCTTCTGCGGATAAACTTCCGCACCTGGCCCCAGGCTGCCTTTATCATTCTCGCACCTGCGACGCTAGACTGCATTTGCGTCCTCGCAGGTGCGGACAACTCTTTGCACCTGCGATCAGTGCCCTTCATCGCCCAAACTGCACCTGCGACCATTTCCTTGATTCTGCGGTGTTGCGCCCCTTTTTCCTCACGGAGATCGGGTTTATGACATTGGTTGGGACAAATCTTTCCTTTTGGGAAAGGGGTTTGCATATTTTGAAGAGTCGCCACCTAATGATTTTAACGGTGCGTTAGGGAACCGAAGGGGTTCAATTACAACTACGTTACTAACCAGAGATTTGGGCAAGGGCTTGAAATTATCCTAAGGGGAAGGTGTTAGGCACCCCTCAGGATCCACAAGTGTGGTTCCCGGCCAAATGGTTTCGTGAATTTGTACAATCAGCAAATAACAAGTAAAGGCTCAAATAAGAGGGGATTTAAGTCTTAAGCATGTAGATGTTTAGAAAACAGTAAAGAAGATTAGCTTTCGAAAAGGATTACGAGCTAAGCATATAAAAGGTGTCCTAAGTTTATAATAATATGGATCACATCAATGCAATACCAGGTAATCACTCCTGGAAGAGGGGCTACATGTGGTATTAGCGCAAAGGTCATCATATCCATATTCTACCCTTCCCACCCCGTAAGGTTATTAAAAACGAGTGTTGGTCTCGACCTCTATTGCATGTTGTTACTCGTCCTTTCCTATCAGTCCCGGAGGAAATTAGGACTCCAATCATAAAGGGAGGTGCTAGGCAGACCCTCAGGTTTTAAAGGTACAATTCTAGGGGGTGCCAGATAACAAACAAATAGGACTGAAGATAAAGGAAAGCACATAAAACAGATAAAGGTTCAGGTATTCCTCCACACACAGTACACACAAGCAGCATGTCTCATACACAATTAAGGTCCATATTAATTCAGAATCCTAAAGCATGGTATCTAGGTGATAACACAAAGACAGATTATTGCATAACTCAGAAAGGAAGTCTTAATCAGGCTTGCCTACTGGTTTTAAGCACGCTGACAGTTAAACATGATCACAAAGACAGTTCTGTTTTTATTTTTTCTAAGTTAATTACCTAAGGCTTGCCTAGGTGTAGGATAACATGCAACAGTTATTCAGATTTGTTAATGACTCTAGGTTGTTTATAGCTAATAACATGCAATTGTAGGTGTTGAAAATGTACAAGGACTAATTACCAGTTGCTTAGAACAGGGGATTGTTCTGTATTTAGACTAAGTGCAGTTAAATAGATACGATCATATAGCATGGTATCTAATGCAGCATGATGCGTAATAACTTAAACAGGATTTCTAAATGCACATAGAATCATAACATTATGCACAGTTTCAGTAATAGCATAGATGACAGACTTTTAATGGTTGTTTACCTAGAACAGGATCTCTACGTGTATAGCATGATGAGACATGATTGCAGTTTATTTATCCTGAGACAGTACTTCTAGTGAAGTTTCAGAACATGGGCAGAATCACGTAATATCAACTTATTTTATTGTAATTTATTTATCCTATAGGCAGGATTTCTAAGCGTAGATGAAATGTTGAATACACATAAATCCTAAGTAGCATGATATCTAATGCATGGCATGGTGTACATAAACATGGATGCTATTGCGCACATAGAGAATAAACCTAGAAGCATGGTCTCTACCCTTAATTATACTACAACATGCATATCACCCACCCATTTTCACTATCCGACCCCAGAGTTGTTTACAATTAATTATTACATGCCATTGAATACGAATTACACAGCTGAAATAGAAGGAAAATAAGAAGTTAACTATATGGAGCCTATTGAATAGGCAAGTCTCCAGGTCTTCAATGCCACGTATTATTTCACAACTTTCTCATAATCTGGGTGTGTCAGAGTTCCCTAAGGACCTCAAGGGTTCCCGGGCAGTGCTCACACCCAGATTTCATTGCCAAAATAGAGTAAGTGCAGTGTGGAATGGCCAGCCTCTGTGTGTCAAAGTTCAGAGGGAGATCAAGGGTCCCAAGGCAATGCTTACACAGAAAGGGAAGAACCTAGACTTCTAAGAGTATATGTGAGAGTGCTTTTTATTTTTAAAAGGTTTAAGTAAGAAAACAGTTTTGAGAAAGGGTAAGTAAGAAAACAGTTTTGAAGAGGAAAAATTTATTGGAATAGAAGTTCAACATCACATAAAAGATCAGGGATAGTCCAACAATCACAAGCAGGGGTAATGGGACTTGAGGGACAAATACAGAGCATGTACGGGCAAACATGTAGCAGTCATAAACACATATAGGCATGCAATCAGAAACATCCTAAGGGTTCAGAGGATCAGGGGTACAATAAAGTACTGGATTAACATATCAACACCAAACGACTAAGAATATGATCACTAACGTACCAATCATAGGCATGGGGATTCACAGGTGTTAAGTATACAAAAACATGCTGGACATTGACAAGTAAAGCCTAACTTAACATGTGAATGGAGTTCAGGATCCAAGATACATGTTGAATAATAAGTAAAAGAAAATTAGAAACACATTGAATTACAACAGTAATAGAAACATGTTGGTTTGAGGACTGAAATCTAAATTAGAACATACCAGTGAAGTTAAGAAAGCAGTAACACAAACAGGAAGTAGGAGATGCACAATAGTTAGCCTTGGCTTGCAGACGGCTAACTTAGAATAGTAGTAACTAACACAAAAGAGAGAGAGAGAGAGAGAGAGAGAGCACATAGTTTTTTTTTGTAATTGTGAGAGAGAGTTGAACAGATCCGTTCGTGTGTCTTAAAAAATAAGAGGCCGGGGTATGTATAACTTTTAAAATAGTAGTAAATAAGGTGCAGATCAAAGTCAGACATCAATTAAAGGAATCAGAATCTATCAGTTTAAGTACTTCCTCTAATTAAGGGGTTAACTTTCAAACGGTAAGAATAGGTAACCAATAAGGAAGCAAATCAACATATGATTGGAACATAACAAATAAGGAAATACTTCAAAATAGTGTAAGTATAGAGCTGGTAATTAGGCTAGGTTCATAGAGTCCTAATTAAGTAAACAAATGTTGAGAATCAGTTGACAACATAATTAACCAAAAATAAGGCAAGAGAATATTTTAAAGATTGAAATCAGTCGACAATAGAGGGTACCAATCATAGGGAATCTGGGATTCCGTTAGAAGGCAATATTAGCCAAAGGAAAGTATTGCAACTGAACAGAGCAAACATATCATAAGCAAGAATAGGCAAAGTAGGGTAAGAGAATCACATAAATCAGGGATTTCAGTTAGAACAATAGTAAAATGATTAAAGGAAATAATGAAGTAAACATGATACGAGTACAGGATACAAAGATCAGAAACCCTAATGAGCAAAATATGGTAAAGTCACAGAAAAGCTGAGAACATTTGTGGGAAACATGTACACATACAGATTAAATGAACAAAATCATCAAAACAGACTCAGAATCCTAAGATTAAGGCAAAGCCACTTAAGGTTTCCAACATAGTAAGTCAGATGAAGGAAAAACACAAATAAATCGTGCAAACATAGTAGAAATTATAGAATAACACTTAAAATCAAAAAGAAAATCATTCCTTTTTTTAGAAAGGTGTTAAGAAACCCTAGCTTGAAGATTAAGAGTCATTTTTACTCGGAATCTTTAAGGAAAATAGCAAAAATAACTCAGAATACATCAAGATATGTCATAGATCTAAGAAATTGAGAGCCACTAGTTAGGGTTTTAGTAAGATAACCCAAAAAGAGAAAAAATGGACTCAGAAACCATAGGTTTTGGCCGGAGATGGGAAGATCTTACTCGGACACGCCAAGGGTGGCCTGAGAAGGCATGAACAGTCATGGGGTGAGGTGAACCGCTTCAGGATCTCCTAAGGGCCTCCAGAAAGTGATACCCGGTGTAGGAGGGAGCCATGAAGCTAAGAGGAGTGAGGACCCATGGTTTCCGGCAAGAGAGGTAGCCGGAGAAGACGAGCCATCTTCATCGGAGAAGAAAAGACTGGAAGTCTCTAGAAGAGACTAGAGAGAGAGAGTGAGAGAGTTAGAGAGATGAGGGACCGGTGAGAATGATAGGGGAAGGGGGTAGGTCGTTAGGGTTTAATTAAGGTAATAGAAATTTGGGTCGTTGATCTAATATGATCAACGGATCAGATCGGTTTGGGGTTGCGCCGGGTAGGATATGGTCTGGGATGGGGTGTTTGGGCTAGTTTAATTGGGTGGGTTTGGGTTTAATTGGGGGTTAGAATTTAAATAAAATGTGGCTAGCTGTTAAATACTCGATTAAAATGTTAAATGCTCAATTAAAATTAGTTAAAATAACTAATAATCAGAAGAATGAAATTGGTGATTAAGAAATAAAATAAAAATGGTTAATCAGTATTTAAAAATATAAATGATCAATTATTGGTAGCATAAAATATATGGTTAGGCTATAATTGCAAAATTATTGCAATTATAGTCAAAAGGTGCTAATTTGACCGATTGTGAAATAATTTGATCTTACCAAGGCCAAATAATGTATTAAGTCGAGAGATGTCTTTGAAATCATTTGTAATGCAATTTACAATTAATTATTAGAGATAAAAATACTGGATAAATTAGAAATAAATTTATAAAAAATATGAGAAAATTATGGAAAAATACCAATTGTTATGGAACCTGATTTTGAAGGTATATATGCAAATTAAAAAATAATTTGAGGAAAAATTGGGTATCAATAGCTGCCCATCTTTACCCGGGAAGGATGGAAGAGTTGTTGGGTAATGACATGATGGCCAATTTGACCGAGTGGAAATAGGTTGAAAGGTTCGGGTCGCACCCTGGTTTCTGAGCTGCCTACATATCCCTGGTTTTACAGGAATCAGGTCGTATGTATTTCAGGAGCCACCAACGAATTATACCGATGAAGTTTTATAAGGATGGACGCAAACTGCAAGGTTGGGTGAACAAGCGGCTTACGGGGTAGTTAGGAGAACTGAGGCGGGACCGCGCATGCCATGATGAATGTTGCTTTTCGGGTACCTACAAATGAGTAATACAAACATATCGTGCATAATTTAAACATGGTGCAAATTCTCGTTGGACTATGAATGTTGTCTTTGGACGGTTAAGGATGACGTCTTTAGACCATGATGTCCTAGGCCATGAATTTCTTGATGCAGGATTCGTAGGCCATGAAATGATGTTCTCGGGCCATGAAGATGGTGCGTCCGAACCATGATGCCTTTGACTAATGATATGCAAACTGGTAAAAGAGATCCTCAGGCCATGACATGGTGTTCTCGAGCCATGAAGATGGTGCCTCCAAACGATGACGCCTTTGGATAAGTTGGTGATATTTCATCCCATGAAGATGCAATAGTATGATGCTGACAAGACAGAGCTTAGTCTTGCGAATTAAAAGGGCAGAGCTTAGCCCAAAAGGAAAGCGTAGTAAATAATGCTAGAGGCATTGGTTGCTTTTGAGAAGTAAATGGAGGTAGCGTTTAACCTCGGAAGGCAGAATGGTAGCCTTATGCAAGATGCGAATACAGATGGAGACAACGTTTAGTCTCGGAAGGTAGAAAGGTAGCCTTATGCAAGATGCGAATGCGGATGGAGACAGCGTTTAGTCTCGGAAGGCAGAAAGGTAGCCTTATGCAAGATGCGAATGCAGATGGAGACAATGTTTAGTCTCGGAAGGCAGAAAGGTATCCTTATGCAAGATGCGAATGCAGATGGAGACATTGTTTAGTCTCGGAAGGCAGAAAGGTAGCCTTCTGCAATATGTGAATGCAGATGAAGACAGCGTTTAGTCTCGGAAGGCAGAAAGGTAGCCTTATGCAAGATGCAAATGCAGATGGAGACAGTGTTTAGTCTCGGAAGGCAGAAAGGTAGCCTTATGCAATATGCGAATGCAGATGGAGACATCGTTTAGTCTTGGAAGTCAGAAAGGTAGCCTTATGCAATATGCGAATGCAAATGGAGACATCGTTTAGTCTCGGAAGGCAGAAAGGTAGCCTTATGCAAGATTAAAGAACGACAACAGAAATTCTTAGCTGGTGTTAAATTGCGGTAGAGCATTGTGATAATGAAGCATCGTTTGTGCTGATAATAAATATTGGCATGTGCGACGAGTTTGAGGAACGATGTCTGTCCTTTGAGCGGATAATATATTTCGGGGCTTTTGCAATTTTTGTGTCTGTATCCAAAAAAAGATCGTGAGTTTTGTAAAGGGGAAAGATTAGTTCGCATTCATGCTGGCTCTACTTGGCTCGTTTGCTTGATCATGATGATACTGTCTGTGTCATTAGAATAGCGTTCGCTAAACAAGCTGCTTCAGAAAAAATAAATATGCATGATTTTGCAATATATAATCTAAAATAGTTTTTAGATGAACCGACGACATGACACGGCTTGAGACATTGTGACCTCTTCTGCTGCGGAATTTTGAGAGTCCTCCTTAAAATTTTGGCCCAGTTTGCTGGGTGGATGCCTCTGATTGCTGCTCACACGGCGATTGGCTGAACTTGCTTCAGAATTTTGAGGGTGGGTGAATGCTTGCGAATGCCTCCTCAAAATTCTGCCCCAGTTGGCTGGGTGAATGCTTGTGGACTGCTACTCGCTTCGGAATTTTGAGGGCCCTCCTCAAAATTCTGCCCCAGTTGGCTGGGTGAATGCTTGTGGACTGCTACTCGCTTCGGAATTTTGAGGGCCCTCCTCAAAATTCTGCCCCAGTTGGCTGGGTGAATGCTTGTGGACTGCTACTCGCTTCGGAATTTTGAGGGCCCTCCTCAAAATTCTACCCCAATTTCCAATTACGGGGAAAAATAGATTTTTATTGAATTGTGACCGAACCCATAGGGCTGCCTATGTATCCCCTCTTAAACGGGAATCAGGTAAAGCGTAGTTCAAATTACATCACTGAGAAAGCATAAAGATTACACATAGTAGTGCTTGACTGCATCTGAATTGATCGGTTTCGGCCAAACTTCTCCGTCCATTTCTGCAAGTATGAGTGCTCCTCCTGTCAGCACTCTATGAACCATGTACAGACCTTTCCAGTTGGGAGAGAACTTCCCCTTGGCTTAATCTTGATGTGGAAAGATTTTCTTTAACACCAGTTGCCCTGGTGTGAATCGTCTCGGCTTGACTTTCTTGTTGAAGTCCCTGGCCATTTTGTTCTGATATAGTTGACCATGACATACTGCATTCATTCTCTTCCCGTCTGTGAGGGCTAGTTGCTCATAACGGCTTCTTACCCACTCTGCATCGCTGAGCTCAGCTTCTTGTATAATTCTTAGAGATGGAATCTCCACTTCGGCAGGAATTACAGCCTTTGTACCGTAAACTAGCATATAGGGAGTTGCCCCTGTTGATGTGCGGACAGTGGTTCGGTATCCCAATAAGGCGAATGATAAATTTTCATGCCACTGCTTGTGACTTTCTATCATCTTCCTTAGTATCTTCTTGATGTTTTTGTTAGCGGCTTCTACGGCTCCATTCATCTGAGGTCTGTATGCTGTGGAATTCTTGTGTTTGATCTTGAAAGTTTCACACATAGCTTTTATCAAGTCACTGTTGAGATTAGAACCATTTTCGGTGGTGATTGACTATGGAACTCCAAATCGACAAACAATGCGGTCGCGGACAAAGTCGGCCACGACTTTCTTAGTAACTTCTTTGTAGGAGGCTGCCTCGACCCATTTAGTGAAGTAGTCAATGGCGACCAAAATGAACCTGTGGCCATTGGAGGCGGCATGCTTGATTGGTCCAATAACGTCCATACCCCAAGCGGCGACTAACCATTGTGAGCTGGTTGCATTGAGCTCAGTCGGAGGCACCTTTATCATATCCCCATGTATCTGGCAGCGGTAGCACTCCCGAACATAATGGATGCAGTCCGTTTCCATAGTCATCCAAAAGTAACCAGCTCGAAGTATCTTCTTTGCTAGAACAAAACCGTTCATATGTGGGCCACAGGTCCCAGCATGAATTTCTTCCAGCAATTTTGATGTTTCTTTTGCGTCAACACACCTTAATAACCCCAAATCGGGAGTCCTCCTACACAGGATTCCTCTGTTGTGGAAGAAATGTTGGACAATCTCTGAAGTGTGCGTTTCTGAGTGGAATTTGCAAGCTCGGGGTATTCTTATTTTGCCAAGTACTCATCGATGTCATGAAACCAAGGATTTCCGTCTGCTTCTTCTTCGATATGGGCACAATAAGCTGGCTGATTATGGATCTTTATAGGAATATGATCAATGATACTAGGACTGCTCCAATACCGATTCCCTTGAAGTTTGCTGCTCCATTAAAGAACATCCTCCAACCATCATAGATTCTGCAATATCTTCTCCTATGAATGATACTTCTTCATCAGGAAAATATGTTTTCAGGGGTTCGTATCCTTCGTGTATGGGATTCTCAGCAAGACGGTCTTCCAGAGCTTGTCCTTTAACTGCCTTCTGAGTTATGTAAATAATGTCGAATTTGCTCAGCAGGATTTGCCACTTGGCTAGCTTGCCAGTGGGCATGGGCTTCTGAAAGATGTACTTTAATGGATCCAACCTTCATATGAGATATGTTGTGTAGGCACAGAAGTAATGCCTCAGCTTTTGGGTGACCCAAGTTAGAGCACAACAGGTACGCTCTAATAGAGAATATGGGGCCTCATATGGAGTGAACTTCTTGCTGAGGTAATAAATAGCTTGTTCCTTCCTTCCCGTTTCATCGTGCTGCCCCAGAATGCAGCCGAAAGCTCCATCTAACACTGCAAGATAGACTAACAAAGGTCTTCCTGGCTCGGGCGGTACTAGGACTGGCGGTGTTGACAAATATTCCTTGATTCAGTCGAAAGCCTTTTGACAATTGCGGTCCGCTTGGTCGCAGCGTCCTTCTTCATCATCTTAAAAATTGGCTCACAAATGACTGTAGACTGTGCTATAAACTGGCAGATGTAATTAAGCCTCCCTAAGAAACTCATCACATCTTTCTTGTTCCTTGGTGGTGGTAGTTCTTGAATGGCTTTGACTTTAGACGGATCCAATTCTATTCCCCAGCGGATTGCAATAAATCCCAGCAACTTCCCAGCATGAACCCCGAATGCACACTTCGCGGGGTTTAGTTTCAGATTGTATTTTCGCAATCCATTGAAGAACTTCCCTAAATTCTCCATATGATCAACAGCTTTCTTTGATTTAATAATGACATCATCCACGTACACCTCGATCTTCTTGTGAATCATGTCATGGAATATGGTGGTCATGGCCCTCATGTAGGTGGCCCCTTCATTCTTTAGGCTGAATGGCATCATCTTGTAACAATACACTCCCCACGGCGTTATGAACGCCGTTTTCTCAGCATCTTCCTCATCCATCCAAATCTGGTGATAACCAGCGAAGCAATCCATGAAGGATTGCAATTTATGCTTAGCGCAGTTGTCAATCAGAATGTATATATTTGGTAAGGGGGAAGTCGTCTTTCGGACTGGCCCGGTTGAGATCCCAGTAGTCAACGCAGACTCTGACCTTCCCGTCCTTCTTTGGCACAGGTACAATGTTGGCTAACCATGTCGGGTACTCCACTACCCGGAGAACTTTGGCGTTGATCTGCTTGGTAACTTCTTCTTTGATCTTCAAACTCATGTCGGGTTTGAACTTTCTGAGCTTTCGTTTCACCGATGGACACGTTGGATTGGTTGGCAGTTTGTGAGTCACAATAGACGTACTTAGACCAGTCATGTCATCATACGACCACGAAAATACGTCCTCATACTCTTTTAGAAACTCTGTGTATTCTTTCTTTTCTGATGGTGACAAATGAATGCTGATGCGAGTCTCCTTGACGTTTTCTGAATCTCCCAGGTTGATAACTTCAGTCTCATCCAAGTTGGACTTAGGTCTGTTCTCAAAGTTCTCAACTTCTTTGACAATCTCGTCAGTTTTATCGTCTTCATCTGAATCAATGTCCATTTGTTGCGTTGTCTTATTCCATGTCACAGTCATCGGTTCATCAAGATAAGAAATAGTAATGCTGTATAAATAAAGTAATGAGAGAAAACAATACCAATAAATATCGGATTCGTAAGAGAAATTTAGAAGATGCTTTGATGGATTGAATAACTGTTTTGAACATTGAAGATCTTTATTGCAGAGATTGAAAAATGCAGGAAAAGGAAAATCATTTAGTAAATAAAACAATAAGTAATGCTTGCTTTAGCCTTGCTACCCCGAGGCTCGTCGGGCATTGGTCGTCTTGATAGACCAATTCTTGAGATATGTCCCCTTTCTTACAGTCTGTATGGAAGGGCCTTCCTCCCCCTCCTCCTCGAGAACACCACAACAATCCATATCCTCGTCCTTTAGGAACAAACTCCTCATTGATGCAAGTGCTTCTTCCTTGTCTGATCCGTAGGCCGGCTTGAAAGTCTGCTCAAGATGAGGTATCGGCTGCTCCAAAGGGTAATAGGGACCGCGCTAAGGTGGCGACCAGTTGTTGAATTCCTGCCAAGTGTACTCATACCCCATACCGAAAATGGTGCCATGTTCCTTGAGCTTTATGGGCTTCGTAATCCCTTGGAGGTTCTTACCGAGCCCTTTGCCTGGCTCATATCCTCTCCAGTTCAAGATGCTCTCAATCTTGCTATCCCACCACTTGTCCTTGTCGATAACATTAACCCGCTCAATGTGGTGGTAAGTTCCCCCGCCTATCTTCATTTTTCCGTCAATCACCGGAACAATTTGACGACTATAAATGGGGTTGCTACCATCACCATGAATAATACGAATTTTACCGCCTGATGTAGCATTGACGCTACGGCCCCAGCAGCATAAATCTAGGGTCTTCCTAACAACAGGTTGTAGGATGCTGGCATATCTATCACCTGGAAATCCACTTCGAACCAAGTCGGTCGCATCTGCAGACATAGGCTGATCTCCCCCATGGTGGACCTCTGAGAACCGTCGAAGTCTTTCACATTGATCGCTCAATCCCTTATCTCATGTAGCCCTCTACCTAATTTCTTGAGTGTTATCAACGGACAGATGTTAAGACTAGAACCTCCATCGATCAAGATTCTTGTGATGAAATGATCTTCGCATTGCACGGTGATGTGCAGCGCTTTGTTGTGCCCCAATCCTTCAGGTGGTAGGTCGTCCTCATGAAAAGTGATTTTATGACTCTCCAGTACCTGGCCTACCATATTGGCAATTTCCCCGCTAGTGATGTTGTTTGGAACATATGATTCACTCAACACTTTCAACAAGCATTTCTGTGTGTTTCGGAATTCTGCAGCAGAGAGAGGATGGATATTTGTGTCGGTGTCTTGTTCAGCTGGTCGATGACTGAATACTCCTTAGCATGTACCTTTCTCCAAAGGTCATCGGGACCTGTTTCGATAAAAGGAGGCCGGTTGGCAGCCTGCTTGCTTGACTCGGCCAGATGCTCAGGGGTGTAGACCCTACCAGTTCTCATCATACCCTGTGTTGTGACTACTTTCTCAGAGCTGAACTTGCCTTTCCTTCTCACCTTGGCTGTGTAATACCAAAGGATAACGTTTGAATAGAAGAGTGGCGTGGTTGACATTGCCACCAGAATTAGTGCAGCCCTCCTTACTTCAAACGGGATGTGTGTTCGGGGTGGCAAGACTGCGACCTCGAATGGTGCCGGTGCATTTGCTGGAGATACAAACTCAACTTCAATTGGCACTTGTGACTTTGCAGGTGGCGCTGCTTCAAACTCAAATGGTATAGACATATTCACCTCAGATGATTGAATCTGGACTATGGTCGGTTTGAGAGTGACTGCAGGTTTCTTTGGGTCATTGCCTTCTGAGATCAACCCGATTGACCCCTCGGGATCCCAATCATCTTCTATTTCAATCATATGGATACCTCTACCCTTATGGTATGTTAGAGGATTGTCGCGGACGTTTGGAGCAGGGTCTTTTCCCACAATAATCTTGTTGTCAATGAGAGCCTGTATTTTGTCCTTCAGAGAGCGGAATTATTCGATGGTGTGTCCTTTCATGCTGGAATGGTATGCACAGGATTTGTTTAGGTTAACCCACTGAGAAGGGTTCTTAGGGGTGGCAGCAGGGATAAGTGTGACATAACCAACGACTTTGAGCTTTTCATACAACTGGTCAATGGGCTCGGCTATGGCGGTGTATTGCTTTGGAGGGCGGCGATCAAAATTGGGACGAGGTCTAGGGAAGTTTTGGCATGCAAGGGGTGATTGGTAATGGGATGGCTGGGAATTATAAGTGTGGTAGACAGGATCGGGTTGTGAATATCTGGGCGAAGCAGGTTGATATGTGGGCGGTGGAGCTTGATAGGAAGGTGGTGGAGCTTGGTAGTTCGGTGAGGGTGCTTGGTAATTCGGGTTTGGCTGGTATGTGAGTGGAGGTGTTGGATAAGTTTGGTATTTGAGTGGAGACTTGGCTCTTTGTGCAACCATTACGGCTCCCACGTCTCTCTTCTTAGACACACAATCGGACTGTAAAGCCTTGTTAGTGGCTTACAAGGCTTCAAAATTTGTAACCATACCACTTTTAATACCTTCTTCAATCCGCTCACCCAATTTGATGATATCAGAGAACTTGTGGCCTTCAACCATCATTAACCGTTCATAATACTGCGGGTCCTGAGCTCGGTCAAAGAACTTGTTCATCTGCTCTTCCTCTAGAGTAGGTCTGACTTTAGCGGCTTCGGACCTCCAACGAGTAGCATACTCGCGAAAGGTTTCTGTGGGTTTCTTCTTCAAATTTTGAATTAGAACACATCTGGTGCGTTCTCTGTATTGAATCTAAACATGTCCATAAAATTAGACGCCATGCTTACCCAGTTTGACCATTTCTTGGGGTCTTGGCTGATGTACCAAGATAATGCGTCTCACCTCAAACTCCTCATGAACAGTTTCATGCGGATTCTTTCATCCTTTCCCACGCCAACCAATTTGTCGCAATAAGTCCTCAGATGGACTCTCGGATCACCAGTACGGTCAAACATTTCGGACTTTGGAGGTTTGTACCACTCGGGTAGTTCGACATCAGGTTGGATACAAAGGTCTTCATAATTCAACCCTTCAATTCCCTTGGTTCCTTCAACACCCTGGACTCCGCTGGTTAGTTTCCTAAGCTCCTCGGCCAGGTTCCTAATAAGTAAATCCTTTTCGTCAGACTCGGATGCCTGTGGGATAGGCGGGGTGGAGTAGGTCACGGTTTCCACATAGATGGGATTGTTATAGGTGTGAAAATGGTCCTTTGTGGGGTTTTGAGGTTCTGGGGTGAGTAGTGGAGTGTTATTTAAGATGTGGCAAGCATTGCACTGCGTCGGGAGAGTGTGGTTCTTTGGGGGAGTGGCGTGATGGTGAGGTGCGGGATGATTTTGCTGTCTTGAGACATTTTGTGGAGGCGCGGGGTTTTGAGAATTTGGAAGGTTGACGTCGTGGACGTTGAGGGAAAATGACAAGTTGGCCAGATTCCGGACTTGATCGAGTTCCTCCTGAAACTTCAACAATTTCTGTTCAAGTGGTGACATGTTCTCTTGCAGGACCTGAATACCTCGGCCATCAGTGGCCTCTACCCGTTCAATCATATTCTCCTTTCTGGTGCCGCTAGACTCTTCCATCTTACTTTTGCCTTTGTCTTTGCCCTTAGGAGGACTAGGAGGAGGAATAGGTGGAGGGCCCTTGGATCTGGTGCGATAGGCTGATGATTCCAGAATGCACGAACTAACCTTTAGGGAGGGGAGTAAGAAAAATAAAAACAAAAGGTAACCAAGTCAGTGAGGATTATGAAAAGAACATTGTTGTATTTAAACACATAATGCGGAAATGTAAAACGTGCCCTACGATGGGAACCTCTTTTTGCCCGAGGTAGGCCTAGCGACAAATTGATTTGGAGAACTTAAAATGCTATGCCTCATTTTATTGATAAGAAAAATAGACAAATCCCAAAACGATAGACGAAAAATAAAAGTCACTAATGGCCATTGGCTTATTACATTGATAGAAAAATAAAGACACTCCTATCTACTTGGTCCCAGAAGGACCTTCCCCAGACTCGACATTCTTGCTTTCCTTGTACAGTTTTCCCAGCTCGCGAAGTCCCAGCAACAGGTAGGTTCTGGCTAGGTATCCTTCTGCAGCTCCCTCAGCCTTTTGACAATCTTCAACTCTTTTGATGAACTTTTCTTCCAGCTCGATTATACCTCGTTCCAAGTACCCCAGCCTCTTGTTGGCGTTGATAGCCATGTCTTTCCATTCCTCAATCAGTTTTCTGTTGGAGTCATGTATCTTGTAGTGGTCATCCTCACTTTCCCGGATCCTTTTGGGCAGTTGGTTGTGTTTGACTTGTGCCTCGGCCCTTTCATCTATAACCCTGTGACCTCGGACATACCCCGACTTGCTTTGACCACCCAGATCCTTTTCTAACCAACCAAGATAGAAAGGGGTATAACCGGTATGATACCTATCTGGCTTGAGGGTGTCTTTATCAAGTATAACCTTGCTGCCACATGTACTGAGCTTGGAACTTGTGAGGACTGTCATTATTTTGAAAGTCAGCTCGAAGATGGCTCATCTTCTCGATCCTAGGGATGACTTGCATGCTTGCCTCATAACTCGAAGAGGGACGTAAGGATATGTCCCTCTTAGACCAATCAGTATCACAAATGATGCGTCTCGGGATCGAATGATGAACTCATCTGTCAGAAACCATTCAAACATACATTGAACATGATCTTCAGTTAACTTATCAAAAAGCTCAACCCATCCCTCGGCATTTTCAGGCTAAGCGAACATGTCAGGGATATAATTCATTCGCTTTTGGTGATGAAAAGCGATGTGGTCATCCCACATTCTGCGGTGAATGTCCTATCGATATTCACCTCTTTGGAGATGTTCCATAAGCCAGAGTTGAAGTAATAAATTCCAACCTTCGAAATGCTTTGCTCCTTGTTGACACCTCTCTAAGGCCCGTATATGTCTGCAACGATCATGGGCACAATGTTGAAGTCTTGCCCATTTACCCCTTCCATTATGGTCTTAGTTACCATGGCTAGAATGGTATGAATCATTTCCTTCTTCATCGGGAACACGATCAAACCCAAAAAGCAAACCATAAACACGAACACCCGGCGATGTACGTGTCCCAGAGAGGTGATAGCAAACTCGTCATGGTAGGTACGATATGGATCCTTTCCTTCTTTATCGGGAACACGATCAAACCCAAAAAGCAAACCATAAACACGAACACTCGGCGATGGACGTGTCCCAGAGAGGTGATAGCAAACTCGTCATGGTAGGTACGATATGATTTGCTGTAGCCATACTTTTCATACAAGTAATCAAAATGAATGTACAAATCCTCCAAACATACCAATTCTGCGTCATTTTTCAGACCCATCATTTTGAGGAAACTTTTGCCTGTGCGGTTCTCAGGCATCAACAACCCTGGAGTTTCCCATACTAGGTTAGCCAGCCCTCCTATCTCTTCTATCAAAGGCGTCATTTCGATGTTCCCAAAGCGGAACACGGACCTTTCACGATCCCAGAACATGGTAGCAGCCTCTATTATCATTTTGTTAGGCTGGATTTCCAGGAGAGACGGTAGGTTACCCAAGTGTTTCCTGACGATAGCTTTGTTGCTAGAGTGTAAATCCTCCCACCAACTCAACAATTTTGGGTGGATATTGGAGACCATGCTGAATTTGGGGACTTCGTGCCTCATTTTTTTCTGCAAAGCAAATAAGGTTAGGACCTTACCCCCACCGGACTTGACTATTTATCATCAATAATTAGCAGGAAGCATTTAGTTCTCCAAATAAATGCACAGAACGTGAGGGCGTCCATTTGGGTTTAGGAAACTCGGTGGACTTTTGGATAAGGCTATCTTAAAAGTTATCGTGCGGACGACACTTTAGCTCGATTAGGTTTGACCATGATGCATGCAACAGTGCGACATAGTAAGGTTTCTATAGGGTTTTAGACCAGTACCCTTGAGCGGACAACTCAAGGGAGAAAGGCACAGAACCGTCGACTGCACCGATGATCGACTAGTTTTAATACAAATAAGCATTTCCGAATTTAGTGGGTAATAATATAGGAAGAGCACAACCACTCATCAAGCGTTGCTAGAGTATTTTATTTGACACGAGTCGAGTATGAATGTTGAGCATGATTATGCAATAATAAGTATTAAAACAAGTTGTCACGTATTTGTACGTTAAGGAAAGCGGTAAAAATGATAGTAATGACTTAAAGCAGTTACAAAAGAAAACAAAGAGACATGTCAGTTTCGTCTTTGAAGAAAATTAAATACCTGAAGTACACAATAATTGCATGTAAAGGGAATAGGAAGGGGTGCAAGTACTTAAAATAAATGCACAAATTCACGAAACAATTTGAAATGGTAAAATCATGGATATCCCCAGCAGAGTCGCCATGCTGTTGCGCTTCCTTTTTCCTCGCAGTGATCGGGTTTATGACATTGGTTGGGATAACTCTTTCCTTTTGGGAAAGGGGTTTGCATATTTTGAAGAGTCGCCACCTAACGATTTTAACGGTGCGTTAGGGCACCGAAGGGGTTCAATTACAACTACGTTACTAACCAGAGATTTGGGCAAGGGCTTGAAATTATCCTAAGGGGGAGGTGTTAGGCACCCCTCAGGATCCACAAGTGTGGTTCCCGGCCAAATGGTTTTGTGAATTTGTACAATCAGCAAATAACAAGTAAAGGTTCAAATAAGAGGGGATTTAAGTCTTAAGCATGTAGATGTTTAGAAAGCAGTAAAGAAGATTAGCTTTCGAAAAGGATTACGAGCTAAGCATATAAAAGGTGTCCTAGGTTTATAATAATATGGATCACATCAATGCAATACCCGGTAATCACTCCTCGAAGAGGGGATACACGTGGTATTAGCGCATCGGTCATCATATCCATATTCTACCCTTCCCGCCCCGTAAGGTTATTAAAAATGAGTGTTGGTCTCGACCTCTATTGCATGTTGTTACCCGTCCTTTCCTATCAGTACCGAAGGAAATTAGGACTCTTATCCTAAAGGGAGGTGCTAGGCAAACCCTCAGGTTTTAAAGGTAAAATTCTAGGGGGCGCCAGATAACAAACAAGTAGGACTGCAGATAAAGGAAAGCACAGAAAACAGATAAAGGTTCAGGTATTCCTCCACACACAGTACACACAAGCAGCATGTCTCATACATAATTAAGGTCCATATTAATTCAGAATCCTAAAGCATGGTATCTAGGTGATAACACAAATACAGATTATTGCATAACTCAGAGAGGAAGTCTTAATCAGGCTTGCCTACTGGTTTTAAGCATGCTGACAGTTAAACATGATCACAAAGACAATTCTGTTTTTATTTTTCTAAGTTAATTACCTAAGGCTTTCCTAGGTGTAGGAGAACATGCAACAATTATTCAGATTTGTTAATGACTCTAGGTTGTTTATAGCTAATAACATGCAATTCTAGGTGCTGAAGATGTACAAGGACTAATTACCAGTTGCTTAGAACAGGGGACTGTTCTGTATTTAGACTAAGTGCAGTTAAATAGATACGATCCTATAGCATGATATCTAATGCGGCATGATGCATAATAACTTAAACATGACTTCTAAATGCACATAGAATTATAGCATTATGCACAATTTCAGGAATAACATAGGTGACAGATTTTTAATGGTTGTTTACCTAGAACAGGATCTCTACGTGTATAGCATGATGAGACATGATTGCAGTTTATTTATCCTAAGACAATACTTCTAGTGAAGTTTCAGAACATGGGTAGAATCACGTAATAGCAACTTATGTTATTGTAATTTATTTATCCTATAGGCAGGATTTCTAAGCGTAGATGAAATGTTGAATACACATAAATCCTAAGTAGCATGATCTAATGCATGGCATGGTGTACCTAAACATGACTACTATTGCACACAGAGAGAATAAACATAAAAGTATGGTCTCTACCCTTAATTATACTACAACATACATATCAACCACCTATTTTCACTATCCGACTCCAGAGTTGTTTACAATTAATTATTACAGGTCATTGAATACGAATTACACAACTGAAATAGAAGGAAAATAAGAAGTTAACTATAGGGAGCCTACAGAATAGGCTCAAGTCTCCAGGTCCTCAATGCCAGGTATTATTTCACAACTTTCTCAAAATCCGGGTGTGTTAGAGTTCCCTAAGGACCTCAAGGGCTCCCGGGCAGTGCTCACACCCAGATTTCATGGCCAAAATAGAGTAAGTGCAGTGTGGAACGGCCAACCTCTGTGTGTCAAAGTTTAGAGGGAGCTCAAGGGTCCCAAGGCAATGCTCACACAGAAAGGGCAGAACCTAGACTTCTAAGAGTATATGTGAGAGTTCTTTTTATTTTTAAAAGGTTTAAGTAAGAAAACAGTTTTGAGAAAGGGTAAGTAAGAAAACAGTTTTGAACAGGGAAACTTGATTAGAATAGAGGTTCAACATCACACAAAGGACCAGGGATAGTCCAACAATCACAAGCAGGGGTAATGGGATTTGAGGGACAAATACAGAGCATGTAAGGGCAAACATGTAGCAGGCAGAAACACATATAGGCATGCAATCAGAAACATCCTAAGGGTTCAGAGGATCAGGGGTACAGTGAAGTACTGGATTAACATATCAACACCAAACAACTAAGACTATGATCACTAATGTACCAATCATAGGCATGGGGATTCACAGGTGTTAAGTATACAGAAACATGCTGGTCATTGACAAGTAAAGCCTAACTTAACATGTGAATGTAGTTCAGGATCCTAGATACATGTTGAATTATAAGTAAAAGCAAATTAGAAACACACTGAATTATAACACTAATAGAAACATCTTGGTTTTTGGGGACTGAAATCTAAATTAGAACATAGCAGTAAAGTGAAGAAAGCAGTAACACAAACAGGAAGTAGGAGATGCACAATAGTTAGCCTTGTCTTGCAGCCGGCTAACTTAGAGTAGTAGTAACTAACACAGAGGAGAGAGAGAGAGAGCACATAGTTTTTTTTAATTGTGAGAGAGAGAGAGAGTTGAACAGATCCGTTCATGTGTCTCAACAAATAAGAGGCCGGGGTATATATAGCTTTTAAAATAGTAGTAAATAAGGTGCAGATCAAAGTCAGACAGCAATTAAAGGAATCAGAATCAATCAATTTAAGTACTTCCTCTAATTAAGGGGGTAACTTTCAAACGGTAAGAACATGTAACCAATAAGGAAGCAAATCAATATACGATTGGAACATAACAAATAAGGAAATACTTCAAAATAGTGTAAGTATAGAGCTGGTAATTAGGCTAGGTTCATAGTCCTAATTAAGGAAACAAATGTTGAGAATCTGTTGACAACATAATTAACCAAAAATAAGGCAAGAGAATATTTTAAAGATTGAAATCAGTCGAGAATAGAGGGTAACAATCACAGGGAATCAGGGATTCCGTTAGAAGAAAATATTAACCAAAGGAAAGTATTGCAACTTAACGGAGCAAACATAGCATAAGCAAGAATAGACAAAGTAGGGTAAGAGAATCACATAAATCAGGGATTTCAGTTAGAACAATAGTAAAATAATTAAAGGAAATAACGGAGTAAACATGATACGAGTAGAGGACACAAAGATCAGAAACCCTAATGAGAAAAATATGGTAAAGTCACAGAAAAGCTCAGAACATTCGTGGGAAACATGTACACATACAGATTAAACGAACAAAATCATCAAAACAAACTCAGAATCCTAAGATTAAGGCAAATCCACTTAGGATTTCCAACATAGTAAGTCAGATGAAGGAAAACACAAATAAATCATGCAAACATAGTAGAAATTATAGAATAATACTTAAAATCAGAAAGAAAATCATTCCTTTTTTCAGAAAGGTGTTAAGAAACCCTAGCTTGAAGATTAAGAGTCATTTTTAAAGAAAACTCGGAATCTTTAAGGAAAATAGCAAAAATAACTCAGGATACATCCAGATCTGCCATAGATCTAAAAAATCGAGAGCCAACAGTTAGGGTTTTAGTGAGATAACCCAAAAAGAGAGAAAACCGGCTCAGAAACCATAGGTTTTGGCCGGAGATGGGAAGATCTTACTCGGACAGGCCAAGGGTGGCCTGAGAAGGCATGAACAGTCATGGGGTGAGGTGAACCGCTTCAGGATCTACTAAGGACCTCCAGACAGTGATACCCGATGTAGGAGGGAGCCGTGAAGCTAAGAGGAGTGAGGACCCACGGTTTTCGGCAAGAGAGGTAGCCGGAGAAGACGAGCCATCTTCATCGGAGAAGAAGAGGCTGGAAGTCTCTAGAAGAGACTAGAGAGAGAGAGAGTGAGAGAGTTGGATAGATGAGGGACCAGTGAGAATGAGAGGGAAGGGGGTAGGTCGTTAGGGTTTAATTAAGGTAATAGAAATCTGGGACGTTGATCTAATTTGATCAACGACTCAGATTGGTTTGGGTTGGGCCGGGTAGAATATGGTCTGGGCTGGGGTGTTTGGGATAGTTTAATTGGGTGGATTTGGGTTTAATTGGGAGCTAGAATTTAAATAAAATGTGGCTAGCTGTTAAATACTCGATTAAAATGTTAAATTAGTTAAAATAACTAATAATCAGAAGAATGAAATTGGTGATTAAGAAATAAAATAAAAATGGTTAATCAGTATTAATGACCAATTATTGGATAGAAATAGCATAAAATATATGGTTAGGCTATAATTGCAATTATAGCCAAAATGTGCTAATTTGACCGATTGTGAAATAATTTGATCTTACCATGGCAAAAAATAATGTATTAAGTCAAGAGATGTCTTTGAAATCATTTGTAATGTAATTTAAAATTAATTATTAGAGATAAAAATACTCGATAAATTAGAAATAAATTTATAAAAATATGAGAAAATTATAGAAAATACCCATTGTTATGGAACCTGATTTTGAAGGTATATATGCAAATTAAAAAATCATTTGAGGACAAATTGGGTATCAATATGCGGTCACGCACCTGTGATCAAACCTGCGCATGTGCGATTACACCAGAACTGGTGCACTTCAGCCATTCCTCGAGTTCTATTTCGATCCTTTAACCACCTGAAACACACCCGAGGCCCCTGAGACCCCGTCCAATCACACCAACCTGACCCAAAACACATTACGAACCTAGTCGAGCCTTGAAATCATATCAAACAACGCAAAAATCATGAATCGCGCCCCAATCCGAACTTGATGAACTTAAGAACTTCAAACTTCTTCCTTCGATGCCGAAACCCATCAAATCACGTCCGATTGACCTCAAATTTTGCACACAAGTCATATTCAATATTGCGGGCCTACTCCAACTTCCAGAATCAGAATTCAATCCCGATATCAATAGTCCATTTCCGACCCAACTCCTCGAAAACCTTCGAATTTCTAACTTAGCCAAATGACTCCAAAATGATCTACGGACCTCCAAATTCACTTCCGACCGTGCTCCCAATACCAGAATCACCATACAGAGCTATTTCCATACTCGGAATCCCAAATGGACATCGATAACCTTGAATTGCACTTCAACCCTAATTTTATGAAATTCTTCCAAAAATGCTAACTTCCATAATAGGTGTCGAAACGCTCCCGGACTATCCAAAACCCGATTCGGACATACGCCCAAGTCCAGAAATCATCATACGAACCCGCTGGAGCTTTCAAATCCCAATTCCGAGGTTGTTTACTCAAAGATCCAACGTTAATCGATTCATCCAACTTAAAGCTTTCGAAAACAAGAATTCACTTTACAATTCAACTCCAAAACTCCCGAAATTCAATTCCAACCATGAAAATAAGTCATAATACCTGAAGTGAAGTTACTCATGGCATCAAATTGCTGAACTACGCGCTAGAGCTCAAAACGACCGGTCGGGTCGTTACACCGTGTCGCGCCTGAATCAGACCTTCCAACTGGCCTATAGAGTATGGGGATCAGAAGAAGAAGAAGCCTTGGCAGCATTGAGAAATTTGTTCTTGGAAGACGATGCTATGGATTGTTGTGTAATAGTTGAGGAGGAGGAGGAAGAAAGCCTCACTATCTAGATTGTGGAGAGAGGAGCATTCCTCAAGAACTGGACTGTTAGACCATCAAGGGCCCGACGAATCTCGGGGTAGCAAGGCTGATAGCATTGTTTACTTTTGAAAATTATTTCCTCTTTGGCATTTTGTTTTAAATAATATTTGTTTTCAGTGTTCCATTTTGAAAAAAAATATTTGAAATCATTTTGTTTAACTCTTTAAATGGCTTGATGTTTTATTATTACTATTTTCTTTCATATCTTTATCCCTACATCATTACTATTTCTTACCTTGACGAACCAACGACTGTGACATCTAATGAGACAATGCAACAGAAGGACAGTGACTCGGACAATGACTATTTCTATATGATTCTGTTTGGTTGAATATTAACCTTTTCTGGCAATCTGCTTAAAATTCTGCCTATATACGTTTAATAGATACCATGCTTATAGGAAATAAAGATCAGTTCAAATCTAGAAATCATGCCTATAGGATTTAAACTAATAGATATCATGCCTATAGAAAGTAAGGATCAGTCTCAACTTAGAAATCATGCCTATAAGGGTTTAAATCAATTTTGCAATTAGCAAGCATGCCTATAGGACTTAAAAGGAACAAAATCTGTCTTTAGGAGTTAAAGTCAGTAGTTCACTTAGAAACCATGTTATAGGTTTATAATAAACTCGTAGAAACCATGCCTATAGGGTTCTGTTAATCAGTTTTGAGTTCGACCAACTCTGGCTATCACTTAGGCAAGTCTGTAAGGGTTGTTAATGATTATGGGCCTAAAAACTGTGACAATTTGATGTCTGAAAGTGCCCAGATTCATGCTTAATAAATCAGTAGGCAAGCTAATAGGCCTTGATGCTCGCCTCAAAGCTGTTTCTTTACATTCTGTTTCTGCTCATATAGATATCCTGCCTATAGGATCCTAAAATTAACGAAGTTTGCTGATTCAATTGCGTTCATTTGTTACTTATGCGTGGAGGTCAATGTGAGCCCTTATTTGTTTCCTTACATGAAAGTCCTATTTGTATTTTGTTTTTCGCCTAGATTTCTCATTTTTAAGTAACATAGGTCGGTCTAGAACCATCCTAAATAGAGGTCATAATACTCCAGGGCCATAGGTAAGTGACGGGTAGTGCACACATAAGGAACGAGTTAGAAGCTATTAGAACGCTTAAGTAACAACTGAAAGATAGTAATTGGGTAGTAAAGGAGATGATAGCCCGTGCACTAATGCTATGAGTAACACCCTAACTTGGGGAAGTTACAAAGTATTGCATGGAATGATCCTATAGGATAAAAAACATAGGACCCCCTTTTAATCCTGTGTATAGTAACTTGTATTGTCCAAATTATTTTCCTTCCCTTTTATACTAATTCGCTTAATTTAAGTTAGGTCGGGACCCACTGTTGTGGACCTCGAGGGGTACCTAACACCCTACCTTCGAGGTAATTTGAGCCCTTACCCGATCTTTGGTGATGCAAACTGGTTTATGAGTTAATTGCTCTAGGTGCCCTAATGCACCTTAATCCATTAGGTGGCGACTCTTCCAATCCCTTACCCCAATCCAAAAAGGAAGGAGTTGTCCCAGAAATGTCGAACCCGATTTCGCGAAGAAAAAGGGGGGCGCGACACCGAGCATAACATAAATAGTAAATAGAACCTAACTGCTGGCCAAACAATTAAGCAATTAATCACATGATTGAAGAAACAATCATATATTAGTGAATTGTAATCAAGGTTAAGCCAATGTTAAACAATAATATTCATGGCTAATTCACAACCCCAGAATTATGTGTTTTAGCCACTCATGATAATAACAAATAATTTCATAAGTGTTGGATAATTGAAAATACTTAGAAAAGATGAAGACCTCCGAACACGATCCCGACTTAATTTATTGGACTTTTACTCAGACTTCAAAGCTCTAAATTAACTTTTTAACTCGGAAGCACTTCATGCAAGACATAAAACACGTACTAAGTGTAATTCACTATCATTTAAGCTCAACATACGTAAAATACAGTAATTACAGTACAATACTACGGCTAAAACACGAGTTTCTAGCCTAGCATCACACACTTCTTGTCTCTAGGGGGACATCTCATAAATTGGCCTATGCAACTCTAATTATTTGCTTATGAATCTTCATAATCTTAACAAATAATTAAGTACTAAATTATTTAATTGTTAATATTTGATGTTAAATTCTTACTTTTTGCTCCATATTAGTCCAATTATCACATATTTTAATTCAAAATATATACTTTAATTAATTGAATGTTAAATATGATTAGGTAACTATTATAAGGAACAAGATCAGACTTTATTAATAACTGAGAGCAAAAGTTTAATTATTTTCAATTAACCGCGCTATTCTCCATTTTCACCGGTGGTTCAGTATTTAGGAAATTTCCCAAAACTAAAAGAAACAGAAAGGCATAAAATCGAAATAAAGGAAGCAAGAAAGGTTTGTCCAGGGATTACAGCAAAATCACACCTCTCGAACACTGTGTTTTTCTGAGTTTTGTTCTTGGCCGGAGTTGACAGCAGTAAGCTTACGATTCGAATTTCTTTATCCCCCGCTCACTCTATCTGGCGCCCTTGTTTTACCAAAGGTCTGAACCCAAACCATTGTTGATTTCCCTCTTCAAATTTAGTAATTTTATGCTGCCAATAGTGTGTGTTTCTTCCTAATTACTTGTTACGCGGTTCGGCTTCTTGTCTTTTAATTTGAATTTTACTTGCTATACCTTTTTACCTTCCGAGCATTAAACTGAATCACAACATATCTGGCCTATAGTACCCCTGCATTGTGTTTTCTTGCTATTCAGTATATTACTATTTTCATTTCTGGAACTACAGGTGACAAAATGGTTAAAAGAAATCAGTTATCTACGGATATTATCCATTAAAAATGGGTTGGATAATGAACTTTTTAAAAATGGATCGAATATGGATAAGAACCATATTATCTACTTAGAAAATGGTTAACCAAATGGATAACCAATGGATAACTAATGTGTTTAACTTTTACGTTTGTAAAGCCTCAAATTGGGGGTTCCTCAAGTTTGGGAGACTAGGAATTCTCCCAAAGTGATCATATTCAAGAAGTCATGGATAATATGGATATCCATATTATCCTCTGGATAACCCATTTTTTATCCGTCTCAAATACGGGTTGGATAATTTATCCGTTTTTTGAATTACTCGTTTTCGACCCGCACATATCCGCCCCGTCCCGCCCGTTTGCCACCCCTAACTGGAACATAAATACATTGAGCTAATTATGTCTTTTGGGGACTATCTTAGATCTTGTATTGGCTAGACAAAGTTTTACGGTCTGACACAACAAACGGTCGATCAACCCCTTAATACTAAAAATTTTCATCAAAGCACTATTAAATTTTTAACACTGAAATATTTTTTGTTCACTAACCAAACACGTGTGGGACTATATTGGATTTGTTATTGTTGAAACCAAACACAAGAATATTTTTCAGAAAGTGACTTACTTATTTTCCGGAAGATATTAGACATATTACACACTAGTTTGATTATTGGGATTAGGATTATAATCCCGTGATAGAATTTGGGATTGTATTTATCCCATGTTTGTTTTTATGGGTATTAGCTAACACAATGGTTGTATTAACTATCCCACATTGGATGTGGGATAACAATCCTTTGGATATCCTGCTTTGCAACCGAACAACCCCTTAAGGGTTTCATGTTTCTAGTTTGCTAGTGGCGATTGGGTCTTATACTTTTGTAACTACTAAGGTGGCGAGCTAGCTGGATTTCTACTCCATTGGGGCTCTTAGTTAGCTCTTAAACTTCACGGCTCTTCCAAGGAATGGAAACAAAGAGTAGAAGGAAACACAGAAACTGGCAGATATATCTTGCACATGACATTGCTCATCCATTGAATACCTGCAAAGCAAATTTATTGGAATTCATAATTCTTCTATCTTACTTCCGAGAGCTTGTTTCAATGGATTGAAAAACTGTGTCACTTGTTGAGCAGAGATAGGATGAACTTTATGAATAAACTTAATTTGATTTTTTCTCCAATGCAGTCACTTCTTTGATTGGACAGGAAACATTAATCTTCTTCTCCCACACTCAGCACAATCAGAGAAGGTCTTCCTGGCTTCTGCATTGATTTTATGGATTTTCTGCATGGATCGGGATAGGATTTCCTGGTGCTTTAATCAGTTGGGAGATGTTTTCCTAATGAAGTCATCATCTTCAAGGTAAATTATATTCTTATTCAACTTCACTTCAGCGTGATAAAGGAAAATTTTGTTCTGTTTTACTGTTGGAATTGCTGGGATTACACATTTATGTCACAACTTTGATAATCTGGTTTTTGTTTTATCAAGACAGTAACCATTCAAGTACACGATTTTTAGGCATAGCTGAAAGATCACCATGCCTCGTAAGGTAAATTATGGAGTTAATTACGAGGAAGATTTTGATGACTATGAAGATTACGGTTATGACTATGATGATGGGTGTGGTTATGCAGAGGAAGATGGTGAGTACCTCAGCCTTTCTAGGTCGCTTGAGAGATTCCGAGTGCTTAAGACCTCGAGACTGCATAATTCCGTTCCATCTCCCCTCAAGCCCTTAATTAACATGAATAGCAGAAGGCAGTAATCATGCTGAGATTACTTTTGTTATGCTGACTTACCCTTGTCGATGTCATATTTGAATAGAAGAATTTTATTTACTTCCAATCTCATTTCTGCAAGGTAGAAATTCATAGTATTGTCCATTAAACTGCAATGACTTGCTGTATTGTGTTGTTTTTCTCTGAACTGTTACAGCCACCATTAATGTGTTATCATTCTGTTGTTGACTGTGTTTCTGGAAGTAGGTTGGTGGATTACATGTAGTTGTTCTGTGGGGCTGCTCTGTACTACTCACTGGGATTCGTAGAAGGATAAAAATACTTAAAAAGTTACTCTAAACTATTTACAGGCTTTAAATATGATTGTTTAACTTCTTGGAGGACTCTCAAGTTACATCCCCCGCATCTCAATTTTTGCCTCCCATGCTGGAATATCTCAAAATTTTTGGTACTGTTCTACAGATAATAATATCCTATGCAACTTCCTGACCATTTATATTGAGGTCCTTAATGCGATGTTTTCCTCACAACACTAAGCTTGCAACTAGTACTATAATTTCTTCTATGCTTATTGGTATGACAAATAAATCAGTTTAACCATTAAGTTCTCAGCCAGTTAGACTGTGTTACATGAGAGAACCCAGGAAATATCAATGAGATTTCTTCTTTGCATAGTTAAATGTTTATGGTTGAATACCATGATCTTAGGTCCTGTAGTGACACCCCTAAAATGCTAAGAGAACTTTGAAGAACTCAATATGTGTTTTGATAATTTGCTACAGGTACGCCACCAGAAACAAGGTCAAAACAGGAGTTGGTTAACGCTGGGGTTTGGCGTTGTCCCATTTGCACCTTTGATAATGAAGATACTATTAATGCATGTGATATATGTGGAGTCCTTCGTCATCCATTGGTCAAAAATTGTGCCGGCAGCAAAGAAAATGCAGGTTAGCTACTCATGAACCTGTCCTCAGTGTCTATATATGCGTGTCTCTGTGAAATTTGTTACTATGCTTAGAACACTTATATACAGCTTTGCTAAGTGTATTTTCCATCTTCATTACAAAATATTTTCTTTTTTAGGTGTGGGGGGTGGGGGGGGGGGTGGAGAGTGAGAGGGGAACTGTTTGTCTGTTTCCATGGGATTGGTTACAATTCTCCTTGGATGTTATTTCATGCTTTCCTTATAGCTAACTTGTCTGCTGGGCTCTATATGTTCTCTGTGAGATTTGGTACTACCCTATAGTCCACTTGTGAATACTAGCAGTTTGGGCCAGGGCATGAGAAAGCATTATCTTTTTGGGGCTGGGAAGAGGAACTGTTCCTGTGGGTAGTACTTTGGTCGCATTCTGCTTGATGTTATTTCATGGTTTATTTATAGCTACTGCTGCACTTGTATGCTGTCTCCATGAAATTTGTCGTTACCATTTAGTAAACATGTGAACTGCTTTGCTTACTTGCTCTATGCACCAAAGCATATAACAGAATGAGAAACCATTTTCTTTGGAGGCTAGGGAAATGGAAGTATTACATGGGTAGTCCATCACTTAATGTTATTTCATGCTTTATTTATCTACCTTCTACAGAGCAATTCTTATTTGAAGGTTTTGGGCATTTTCCACTCTGTTCTTGTCTGCCTATTTTAAAGGTTATCAAAGGTCCCTATCTTATATGGACAAAATACCTATTTTTACATCATTATATATAGATTTTATCTGTTTTGCTTGTTGTTTCATGTGTGGTCTGCTTGCTGCTTCATAGAGTAGATGGTTCCCATGCAGTTGGTGGCATATGTAAAGATTCTGGAGCATCTGTAATGGCCAAGTCTCTGTTTGCATCACTGCTGCTTCAGAAACCAAAAAAGGCTGTAAATTTTGAAGCACAGATTTACTCTTTTAAGACCGAGGACTGCTTTAACCTCTACAAGCCTGGAAATATGTGTGGAGATTTTCATGACTTACACAGAGCTTTGTGCTCTCTAAGCCATTGCAAGATTGATATAGGTCCGCACATGCTCCAGCCCAGGATGCCAGTCTATAGACATAAATTGTGCACTTCCTTTTTTTTCCTCCCCTTTGCTTGAAAATTTGTGTTTGCTACATTATGGTACTTCTATCTCTGCTCAGTATTGGGCCATCTTTGCTTTTAATTCATTTTCTCACATATGCTAATGATGGTGCAGTACCTTTCAAGTTTGACTCCCAGTCTCCAGATGATTCAGTACTGAGTGGAATAATACCATCCAGATTACGTCTCAAAGGTACTCTATTTATGCTTCTGATTCAATTATTTTGCATCCTATTTCCTTAAGGTGTTCTCTTGTTAGGGAAAGAGTGCTTCTAGAATTGAAGTCCGTGGAGTCAATGGTGGAGGTTGCACTCGCTTTAGTTAACTGCAAATATAAATTAGAAATTGAAAAGAAAATACCTACAATCAGTGAATTAATGCATCAACCATTATTCCATTGGCCTAATTGACGAAGATGGAGCCTTGATGGAGGGTTCCCTACAAGTGACCTCCTAGTCAAAAAGATATCTCTCTTTTTTGAGAATATATGTGAGAGAGCAAAGGTGTCTGGTTTTTCCCTCTGAATTGCAACTGGACAGTGATGTGAATCATGTTTTTTCAGTTATTTACTGCTCCTTTCCTCCAGGTTGCTCAAAATGCTCCTTATTTTTCTTGTCCACCACTATCTTCTTACTCTTCTCCTTGGAAGAGTAGTAAATACATGGCATTTTAAGTTTTTTCTAGTGGTTTGCCAAATAAACTCAGTATGATTAGCCTAAATTTCTTGTAAACCCAATATAAGTCTTAGATTCATTTAGATATATCCTTGTAATTGTTAATTTAGTGCTTTTCACGAAACCTTTTTTCCCCTTTTCTTTTCCCTGTCTAACTTAGGTTGGGGTTCACGAATACCCTTTTCTAGGTTTGTATTGAATACTAAGTTGTGTAACTGTTTTCTTATGCGTTCTTTTTTCTTTTTTTGGAGAGTTTGACATCTTTTATTTGCTTTCTTGCTCTCCTTTCAGCTGATACTGACAAGGTCTTACAGTTAAATTTCCCATCAAATAACGAAGAACTAAGTACTGAAGTTAAAAAAGATTTGGCTGCTGAAGGGCATCCAAGCTCATACACATCATTAGCAAAAGATGATTTGAAGGATAGTGATTCTTCATCGAAAACTAGGGGAAATGATGGTGTTACAAGCAGCTTGAACGATATGTCTATATCATCAAAGCCTCGCGGTGTGGATACTGGAAAGAGTGACAGTGCAACATCAAGCTCAAAGAATAAGCCTCAGAAAAGTGTACAGCCTCCTCAAATAGAAGATAACTTCAACCAGCTAAATCTTGCAATTGTAAGTCCTTCGTTTGCATTTTCTTGATTTAATATATATTACACTGCTTTTTAATTGCAAAATTTTCAATATGTAGGTTGGCCATGTGGATTCTGGGAAGTCAACACTGTCAGGAAGGTTGCTACACCTTTTGGGGCGGATATCCCAGAAAGAAATGCACAAATATGAAAAAGAGGCCAAGCTACAAGTGAATATTCTTCATCCTTTTTATATGATACTTTCAAATCTTTACAAGTTTATTGACAAGTCTAATGTCTATTTAATCAGGGAAAAGGGTCGTTTGCTTATGCTTGGGCATTGGATGAGAGTGCTGAAGAAAGAGAGAGGGGGATAACTATGACAGTGGGCGTTGCCTACTTTAACACAAAATGTTACCGTGTTGTTCTGCTTGATTCCCCAGGTCACAGGGACTTTGTCCCAAATATGATAACAGGGTCAACACAAGCAGATGCAGCAATTCTTGTAATTGATGCTTCAGTAGGTGCATTTGAAGCAGGTATTGATGCTACTGGAGGTCAGACGAGGGAGCATGCACAACTTATCAAAAGCTTTGGGGTGGATCAGATTATAATTGCTGTTAACAAAATGGACGCAGTGGGATACTCCAAAGAACGATTTAATGCAATTAAGAAACAATTAGGCACATTTCTCCGTGCTTGTAAGTTTAAAGATTCTTCAGTAGCATGGATTCCCGTAAGTGCCATGGAAAACCAAAATTTGGTGACAGGTCCATCAGAAGCACGGTTGTCATCCTGGTTAGCTTACTAGCCAACATCCTCCTTTTCCCCTTGTTTTTGTGCTACAGGTGTGGGTCTACGAAACCACAACTTTACTAGTGTAATTAATTAACAAAGAGTTCTTAAATAACAGGTAGCTGAAATTTAAAATAGCGAAAGTCATCCTAGATATAAATAACCTAAAGGTCTAATTTACTTGTTAAGATGAAGATTGTGCAATGAGTTAAATTTTGCTAAGTAATTGTAGTTCTACAATGTATATGGAATAATGGCAGTGAATATTGGACCTCTAAAATACAACATAATCCATAAGATGAATCTTTTAGATATATACAGATTACAGACGACACATTCAACAAAGAGCACACATACAGAACAAAATGATAGAATGTTGCGTGAGATTATTCACCATATCCTGCATAGACCTCCATGTGCACCAGTTAGTAGGTTGCGCAATATGATGATTGAAGAATAAGTGCCTTTAGCTAAGAAAAGAATACATTGAAAATAATAGATCCATTTAGGCAATACCAACTAGTTGAGATTAATGCTTAGTTGTATTGTGCTTACATTTTTTTTTTTTTTGGGATAATATTTGTATTGTGCTTGCATTTTTTTTCAAGAATGTGTTATTTGGTTAGGAAACTTTATCCCATATATAGATAAGTTTGAGATTTAGAGAACTTTTAATTTTAAGAAGCTCCCTTACACCCCCCCCCCCCCCCCCAAGTTACAGGATCTAATCCTCCACGAAAAGGTATTGAAATGAAATAGACTTGAATAGAGCGGAATGGAAATGGAGGATTCAATTGTGTGAATCCAATCAATTTGGGATTGAGGTGCAGTTGACTGATATTGGCTTATCAAAAAAATTGAGTTGGCTTAACACAAATTAGTTGTGTACCCTTGTTGTCTTGATTCTTGACAAACTCATGAAGTATGAACATGACTCTCAAAACTTGCAGGTTCCAAGGTCCTTGCCTATTGGATGCAATAGACTCTCTCCAACTTCCTCAAAGAGATTATTCGAAGCCATTCTTATTGCCGATATGTGATGTTGTAAGGGCACAGCCTCAAGGACAAGTGTCAATATGCGGTAAGTTGGTGAGGGGAGCTCTTCAAACTGGAAATAAGGTACTGGAGACTACTAAAGAATTCCTTTCTTGTACCCTTTCTTCCTCTATGTAACAGATGCTTTTGGGAGTCATTTCTTACCTAATGGTTTATGTCTAAAAATTTGTTTTGACTTGACAGACTTATATCTATGCATTTAACACCGAAGTGTGAACATGTCCAGGTTTTAGTTATGCCATCGAGAGAAATGGCAACAGTGCATTCTTTGGAACGTGATTCTCTGGTTTGTAACAGTGCAAAAGCAGGAGACAGTGTCACTATCAACCTGCAAGGTATTGATGCAAATCACGTGATGGCGGGGGGTGTCTTGTGCCACCCTGAATTTCCTGTTCCAGTTGCAAATCATTTGGAACTGAAGGTTCTCATCCTGGACAATTCCATTCCAATTTTAATTGGCTCTCAGGTACAACCATTCATTGATAGCTGTGAAAAATTTCAGAGATTTCTATGCCATGTCTGTATAGTTAATAAATATAGAGAACTTGATATCTGGAACTATACAGTTGGAGCTTCTTGTACACCACGTTAAAGAGGCTGCACGAGTTGTGAGGATTTTGTCATTGATTGATCCAAAGACCGGAAAGGAGACCAAGAAATCACCTCGATGTCTTCTGGCAAAGCAGAATGCTATCATTGAGGTTTTTGACAAAAGCAACTATCATGTTTATTTTGTGTTTCTTTTTCTTTGGGTGGGGTGAGGCAGCTAATATGCTTCTGCCTCAATTTGTAGGTTGAAAATTGTCTCTTAGCAGTAAAAAGATAACTCATTTCGATAAGCTTGTTTGTGATGATTTAGGTGGTTTTGCAAGGAATGGTTTGCATCGACGAGCATTCTAATTGTAAAGCTCTCGGAAGGGTGTCACTCAGGTCAGTTGGAAGAACCGTTGCTCTTGGTCTGGTGACTAGAATTATAGTGAAGAAGGAATAAAGAAACTACCAATACCAGAATGAGAGCTTGTACATTATAGTGAAGACGGGTACCTCCTTTTTTTTCTTTCGGGCTGGTCAATCTTTACATGTACATTACGGTTATTCTGATAGGATTCCTTTTCTTGTTCTTTAATCGAACTTTAATCTTATTCAGTTTTTTTATTTAATGTATTTATGTATAATTTACTCGGAAAAGTGTAAACGCACCGGTTGTGAGAGGGACAGCTTTGATTCTTTCTTTTTAATTAGGTGCAGAAGTATTGTATGCGTTTTCGACAAGTTTTAATATTTGAGAACGTGTATAGCGAATGTCTAACTTTGTTTAGGCAGAGGTTAGTAGGTGATTGTATTCCGTTCCACACTCTCCGCACAAGCTTTTTGCGTGCTTTACATATTATAAATTAATTTTTCCAAAGACAGAAGTGTTAAAAAGAAAGGATATTTCTTGTCCTTCTTGTCTCTTGAATCCCTAAGGAAGGAAGGCCAGTATTAGTTATTTTAAGTTTTTTTTTTTGACTTTTAGCCCGCGTTAAAAATTATTTATATTTGATAGCCAAATAAATAAATAAATTTGTATATAACATACAGAATGTGTATATATATACGAATATATATTTTTTCGATTATTATTTTGAGAACAACTATACGGCGTCATTTTCCCGTAATTTACGTGGGACTGCTGACTTATATCGATTCCAATTTTGGTTAATACAGTTTGGTGCACTTTTTTTAGTAATTTACTAGTTCCGTATTTCGCCAGATAATAACCCATTTGTTTGGGCAGTTTTGGGACCAGAAGAGTTGAATACATTTGGTAAATGAGATGCATTCTTCAGACCAAAAGGAAAGTTTTATTATTTCGGATGTCTTTTGCTTATTTTTGTCGTTTGCTAACGACAACTTTTTTAAAAAAATAATTAAAACCAACTAAATTAGCACAAAATAAAGTGGAACCTTGAAATATTAGTAAAGTTATTTTCGGGTGACTTATAGTTTACGGGTTCGAGCCGTAAAAATAATCATTAATACTTGCATTAGGATAAACTCCAAGGAGTGCGATATTTCTCTAAATCCTGTACGAATATTGAAGATGTTTTCTGCACCATTTTAACTAAATTAGCACAAAAGAGTTCATACCGACCAGTGCTCTCATCTCTGCAAAATTGAAGGTCAAATGGTTTAAAATGATGCAATTAACAGTAAACAAACCTCAAAAACTGCTAAAGGATATTCCCTAAATAAAATAAAAGTAATCAGAAACCAATTTGAAAAATCTCATCCATTAAAAAGCTTTTTTGTTCCTCATCCACATATAGTTCTGCACTTGTCTTCTTTCATGACATAATACTTTTCTTATTTTGTGGGTATTATCCGACGGCCTGCTATAAAACGACAAAATCAGCCCTCCTTTTTAACCTTTAAAACGCCATTATTTCAAACAAAGTAAATCCAACGTGGCTATATATTTCGCCACGTGGGTCCGGGTCAACTCTGCTGAAAAGTACTCCACCAGTTCTCATCCACAACTAGGAATCCTTCCTTTCGCCGTCGAACCAAATCTCCATCTAATTCCATTACTCCTAAGATAAATAATTATATGTAATCTCCATCTAATTCTATTCTTATTTATCTGTACAAATATTTATAGTAAGTAATTAACTACGTATATGGATTAACAAAAATTAACTACGTATAAATATGCACATATGGTCAAGCACGTAGAGATTTCTGGAAAAGGATGCAAATTTCTTCCATAGTAGAAAGCAACTTGCAACAGAATCTCTGAATTCACACAGAAAGAGAAGAGAGAAAATCTAGTGTGTGTGTGTGTGTGTGTGTGTATGTGTGTGTGTGTTTTGTTGCTTTTTTTTCTTCCTGCGAAGGACCATAAGGATAAAAAGAGAAAGCAGAAAGAGTCATTTTTTTTGCACATTTAGACGTAGAGAGACAGAGAATTGTCGAGGATTTTGAAGGAATTAGGGTTAGGAACTGTGGAGAATGGCGGCTCAGGGAAGAGAAGGAGGTGGAGGAGTAGCGGTTTTATGTGGTGGTGCAGTCAATGCCGTGGATTCTTCTACGTCGGCTTCCAGCGGAGTTTTGGACAAGGAGAGTACAAAGCAGGATTCTCCTATTCTGTTTTTTCTCTTCTTTCACAAGGCAATTCGGCTGGAGCTTGACGCCCTTCACCGTTCGGCGTTAGCGTATGCTACTGGACAATTGGCCGACATACAGCCGTTGCTCAAGCGTTACCGTTTTCTTAGATCAGTTTACAAGCA
Organism: Nicotiana knightiana; assembly: GCA_005239525.1. Taxonomy (NCBI): domain Eukaryota; kingdom Viridiplantae; phylum Streptophyta; class Magnoliopsida; order Solanales; family Solanaceae; genus Nicotiana; species Nicotiana knightiana. The sequence goes on along the minus strand of ML375925.1, from coordinate 68,565 downwards.
CCATTCCCATGCTGAGGATGAGGTCCGACTTTGACATCTCTATTTTTTTGTCAGTTCCACTAGCATTTACTTTTTTTCGCTGCTCAAACGTAGTTGTAGCCTGTGACATTGTCTTTTCTGTATACGGAATTTCTAACTAAGTCATTATATTAAGCTACTTGCTAGTTGTTATAAGCTCTATTCATTTTCCGATGGTGTGCTTCTTGTTGCTGTTGAATCTTTAGAGAGCTTCATGTTATTTGTTGCCCTGCTCTATGCATCTCCCTATGACTAGTGATTTGATTACGTGTTTGTCTATTAATGTCTATTCTGCTTAGTATTTGGCAAACACTATCATCTTAATGTAATCAATACTTCTCACTCCATTTCGCGATGAACTGTTTAGATATGAGATGATGTTAATTCTTGGCACTTCTTATGACAGTCTTAGCTGCATTTTCATGAAATTTCTTTTTTGAGCAATCTGATTATAGCTAATGCTAAGTATGTTGTACCTTGTTTCATGAGGAAAAGAATCTTCAACAAGCCCAACAGACTGTTTTTACATTAAAGCAATCACTTTATCAGGCCAATATGGCAGTTAGAATATAAATTCCATACTTCTTCTACTGAAAATTAAGGTTTGACATCTTGTTGATATAGATTGACCTGGTTTATATGTTCTATGCCATGATGGTTCTAATGGTTGTGGACCTTGGTGCTAGTTATTGCCAATTTTGTGGACGTCTTATACTTCCATTTGGTAGTCTGTTTGATTCTTTTTTTTAAAAAAGATTAAGCAATATTGGCTTGGTATATTTGAGGTTAATGTCAAAGTCCTGTTTAGATATGTAGATTCCATCTATATGACACTCACCCCATACTGTTTAATTTCCAAAGCATTTGTCTGGTCATTTGTGGTCTTTGTTTAATATGGCTTGTACATTCTAAAAGAAGTAGGGGAAGTTATGGAAAATTGGACGGAAGAGAGAATAGAGACTAGAAAGGACGCGATTTTGGAAGACAACATTCTTTGTGCATTTTGGATCATTTGGAAAGAAAGAAAATGAAGACTTTTGAACGAGTAGGAAGACCAACAATTGAATGATGTCTTTTGTTTCGACTGTACTTCTGGAGTAAATGTTCCATTTTCTATAGACAGTTGGGTCATTTTCTGGATACTTAATGGCATACTTCTTTGTGAAGTTGACATCATCTTGGTGTAACATGTGACAAAATCATTCTAGATTATAAAAACAGACTACCGTGGATGATTGAATTTCTTTTGTCATGCCTGATAAGCTGTTGAAACTTTAGTTTTCATAATATTGCAGTTGGCGTGTTTCTTAGTTTCATAGTTTGTTCTACTTTTATAAATGTCTCCTCGTGTGTGCCTTTGCTACAAATGATAGCATGATTATAACAATTGCAGGTGATCTTTCCAGCTCTCGATATACGTGTGAAGAATGTAGCACAAACATACTCCTTAGAGCATAAAGGTGAAAGTGATCTTTTCGACCACCTTTTTGAGCTCTTAAATTCTGAGAAGCATAACTATGAAAGTTTTCCACGAGAGCTGGCATCTTGTACTGGGGCATTGCAAACCTCTGTTTGTCAGCACATGTCGAAAGAGGAAGAACAGGTATTCCCCTAGGAAACATTGCTTAAGTTTCATGTTTAAGGATTCCACATCTTTCATGGACCTTCCCTGTTGTCAGTTACACCTGCTATTTGTTCCAAAACCAGAAACTATATTTGTTTTTCTGTGAGTGATGTTACAGTATATTTACTCCTCTCCTAGTATGCAATTTCTTCAATGTCCTAATCTGTATTAGCTGCGAGATGACTTGAGCGGAGAAGCAATCTTAATTATCAGAATTCTACCATAAAGAAGGCAAATCCCAACTTGTGTAGCCTTCGGAGGTGTGATGGCTTGTCGTGTGCCGGTGCTTTGGATACCTGACCGGTTTCAGCAGTAGTTTAATAGGGTTGGTCACCTAAATTTTGAATCAACTAATGGATCATCAGCACAAGGGCACAACTCATTTTCAGAATGAGTTGGAGTTGGGGCAACCCATGCGTAACCTACACCAATTCTATACTCCTTTTATTGTTGGTTTTTCCCCTCAGTCTTAAAAGTAAGTTGAGGTGAAAAAGATCTCCTTAAATATTCCATATGGTACAAATTTGGTACTCCAAGTCTCCATTTGACCAGTGAAGATGAACAACAAGACAGACAAAAAAAAAAGCGTGGAGTACCTATTTTTTGTCATAATTGCCTGATATTTGTTGAGGTTTCAAATAGATCTCCTGCTGTGGACTTTTCATCATGAGCTTATTAGTTTATTTCTTTAAATTTTTCCATCTAAAAAGAATTTAATTAAGACAAATTCATAGAACAGTTTTATTACTATATCAAGTCTGAACTTGGATGAACGTCTCTCTATGTGCTTCCTTTTACACTTAGAGTTACTAAACTTCATACGAGATCTGTATTGTTCTCCACTGATATGCCTTAAATAGCTTCATTGCACTTAATTAAGTCAAGTTTGCAGATAGTGAGCTTTGTTGCTTCTCAGAACAGGTAGATATGTATGTTTTGTGTGGGACTGTTACTCTTTTGACATGTCACTGGCCTGAGAGGATTTATGACATTGTTGACTGATTAGCCTAGTTTCATCTTGCTTTTTCATTGCTCGGTTGCTTACAGAAGGGTTGGGTTTTCCCTAGAGTATACATGCGTCTAGATATAGCTTGTGTAACATGACTGGTCAGTCGTTGGGTTATTAGGTCCTTTTGGATTTCAAGGTAGCATAGTTCTTGTGTCCTATGTGATATCAGTTTTGATCTCATTAAATCAGAAGCAACCTTGAAAATCCATATAGTTTACATGTTTGTTGACTCAAACAAATGTTCCTGACAGGTATTTCCTTTGCTCATTGAGAAGTTCTCAAATGATGAGCAGGCATCACTTGTTTGGCAGTTCCTTTGTAGCATTCCTGTCAATATGATGAAAAAGTTCCTTCCTTGGCTTTCATCTTCTATATCTCCTGATGAGCTCAAGAATATGCAGAAGTGCTTGTCTATGATTATTCCAAAAGAGAAGCTTCTCCAGCAGGTTTTTTTTTTCTTTTTTATTTTTGTGTGTGTGTGTGTGTTAATGTGTAGATGCTAACCACATTTTTGCACTGTGTGTGCGCGCGCGCGTTTGTCTTTCTCTAATTTTCCCTCTAAAAGTGTTGTTTGCTATGCTTCTTTCTTTTGAAGGTAATTTTCACCTGGATGGAAGGTGGAAAGTGTGTCACTGCAGTTAGTGGGCATGATATCGATGCTGAGCTGGAATGTTCTATGGATTTTAACTCCTTCACAGTCTCTTGTGCGTCAGGAAAGGTAAAGTGTGCGTGTGAATCTTCCAGCACTGGGAAAAGGAAATTTGGGCTAAAAGGTGATACTTGTGATACTGATCGTGGAAACCCAATAGATGAAGTATTGCATTGGCATAATGCTATTAAGAGAGAGCTAGATGAGATAGCAGCAGAGGCTAGAAGAATTGAGTTAGCTGGAGAATTTTCTAATTTGGCACCTTTTTATGCGAAACTTCAGTTTATCGCTGAAGTCTGCATATTTCACAGGTATTGATCTATGAAAATTTTGTTTCATTAGTTAAAATATAGAAATTCGACAAAGATTATGAAATTAAAAAGGCAATTTTAAAATGTCACTAATATTCTATGTATTCCATGCTGTCGTTTTATTTTAATCTCTTTTTAATGAAAAGGCATAGATATGTAATAGATGTGTTTTCTGGTCCTTTCATGATGATCTCTATTTCATCAAATCATATATGCTGCAAACTGACTTCTCTCTTTTTCTATACTTTTTGGCTTATACCAGATCACCTATTTGTTGCTTCTTGAAGCAACTATATCATTGACACTCTCCTTGAATGGATTTAGTCATGAAATTCTGATATGGTTTATTATTTTTTATGTCTGAAAAGTAGAGTTTTTGGGAAAGAAAAGAAATTGTTTGTTGCCTATGAAGACATAAATTTTACTTGTGTATAATGGGTCAAACTGATGGTTGATGTGTCGCTGCAATAGTCTTAAAGAGTTTAGATGCTGATCACAAACTGCCCTTTGGATGTCTTCTGTATGCTATATTACTGAGGTAGTGGGACAAGAAAATTGCTGATTTCTGAAAGTTTCTTAACAGATTGTTAAATATTAGCGATCTTTAGTTATTTATCCCCAAAAAAAAAGTGAAAGCACAATCCATTAGTTGCAAAACAAGAATAAAAAAAATAAGGTGGTTGCCAGATACTGGTAAAGTAATTCTTTTTGACCTTTTTCTTTTGAATAAGTTAATGGAGCTAATCTTGCTCCCCTCTGACATTTTGAAGCCTGTCCGACAGCTGCATAGCATTCTACTTGAGTTATATATCCCGCACTATTAATCGTGCTTAATGTTAGAAACTGTAATGGGCAATTACTGTCGTTGACATAAGAATTAACATCCACAACATCAAAAGCGGGCTTTATGTTCCTGTTTCAAACTGAAACTTTAACCTTTAGATTTACCTTATGGCAGTGTTGCCGAGGACAAGGTCATATTTCCTGCTGTAGATGGAGGACTCTCCTTTTTCCAAGAGCATGCTGAAGAAGAAAGTCAATTTAATGAGCTTCGTTGTCTGATTGAGAGCGTTCAAAGCACAGAAATCAGTTCCACTTCAGCTGCTGAGTTTTTCTCCAAATTATGTTTGCAAGCCGACTTAATTATTGAGACAATCAAACGACACTTTTACAATGAAGAAGTTCAGGTGGGATTCATTATAAATTTATTGTTCTTGCTGAAATTATTAAAATTATTAGGTGTCTCATTACTGACAAAAAGAGTTATTATGTGTCTCATTGTACGTTACCATGGTCAAAGGTGAATAAAATTGCGAGGCCCAAAAGTATGAACTGTCTCTGTTGGTTCAATAAGCTCCAGAATCTTGATCTGCTTACGGTCTGATGGATTTCTCTTGGACTCACACCTACTTTCTAGTATAATTTTGTTAAGAGCTATTGCGTGACTTCTACCCATGTCTGCAAAAATGTCCTTCAAAGCTAAAGCATATTTGTCTTGTCCTCCATCTCCAGGTTCTTCCGCTTGCTCGAAAGCATTTTACGCCAGACAGACAGAGGAAACTGTTGTACCAAAGCTTGTGTTTAATGCCATTGAAGTTGATAGAGCGAGTCTTACCCTGGCTAGTTGGATCACTGTCTGAAGATGAAGCCAGAAATTTCTTAAAAAATTTGCAGCTGGCAGGTATTCAGCCGAATAGTTTTGTTGCTAGAGCAGTTGTATGCCAGCAGTTCTGTGTTTTTACTGAATTATGGAATTGAATTCTGCCCTTGCAGCTTCAGCACATGATTCTGCTTTGGTAACCCTATTTGTTGGTTGGGCATGTAAAGGACGTACCGATGGTGTATGTTTGTCTTCTTGTGTCACTGGTTGCTGCCCTGTTAAAAGATTTACTGACATTGAAGAATCTTATATTCGAGCACCTTGTCTATGTTTACTCTCAGTCAATACTGATGATTCTAAGAGGCCATCCAAAAGAAACCTTGCCATAATTTGCACAAAAGAAAATACATCGGACTCATCTCAGGGTGTGAATGCTTGTAATATATCTTGCAATGATCAGTCATGCTGTGTCCCAGGATTGGGAGTCAGTGATAATAATCTGGGACGAACTACTATATCCACTCCAAAATCTCTTCGTTCACTGACCTTCAGCTCGACCGCTCCTTCTCTTGATTCAAGCCTCTTTATATGGGAGACAGATTGTACCTCTTCTCAACCCAACCATAAAGTGCATCCTATTGACACAATATTCAAATTTCATAAGGCGATACGAAAAGATTTGGAGTATCTTGATGTTGAATCTAGTAAGCTTAGTGACTGTCATGAAGCTTTTCTTCGGCAGTTCATTGGAAGATTCCGGTTGCTTTGGGGTTTGTACAGAGCCCACAGCAATGCTGAGGATGAAATCGTTTTCCCTGCACTTGAATCTAAAGAAGCACTTCACAATGTGTCTCACTCCTATACCTTAGACCATAAGCAGGAGGAAAAATTGTTTGAAGACATTTCATCTGCCCTCAATGATCTTTCGAAGCTTCATGAAGGGCTGAAGGATGACTCTATGGGCTTAAGTGATAGGGATCACATAAGGAAATACAATGAGCTTGCCACAAAGGTTCAAGGAATGTGTAAATCAATAAGAGTAAGCCTGGATCAACATATATTTAGAGAAGAACTTGAGTTGTGGCCACTGTTTGGCAAACATTTCTCTGTGGAGGAGCAAGACATCATTGTTGGTCGTATAATTGGAAGCACAGGAGCAGAAGTACTTCAATCAATGTTGCCCTGGGTAACTTCTGCTCTTACTCAGGATGAGCAGAATAAGATGATGGACACATTAAAGCAGGCTACTAAAAACACCATGTTCAGCGAATGGCTCAACGAGTGTTGGAGACGAACTCCTGAAATATCTGCACAGCCTGAAGCCTTGCAAACTAGCACTACAAACAGAGGTTAATGTTATGCCCTCACTTATTTCTTTGTGTATCTTGCTCTTGGAACTGCAGTTTTAGAGCTTAATTTATGGCTTGACCCTTAATGCATTCAATGGAGGTAACATTTGTTCCTTGAAAAATACTAGGTTCAGTTGTTGATTCTCATGAAGGCTTGGACCAGAGTGACCATATGTTCAAACCCGGCTGGAAAGACATTTTCCGTATGAATCAAACAGAACTTGAGTCGGAGATTAGAAAAGTTAACAGGGATTCAACTCTTGATCCAAGAAGGAAATCTTATTTAATTCAAAATCTGATGACTAGGTTTGTCTAAGTGCTTCTTTTTGCTCTTTCTATCTGTTGCAAAATCTGTACATAAATAAACAGTAAACTGCATCTTGATGACTTTTCTATGTACTCAGCCGTTGGATAGCCTCTCAGCAGAAATCACAGGCATCAACAGAAGAAGTTTCTTGTAGTGAAGATGTTGGGTGTTCACCGTCCTTTCGAGATCCAGAGAAGCAGATTTTTGGATGTGAGCACTACAAAAGAAACTGCAAACTTCGTGCAGTTTGCTGTGGAAAATTGTTTACATGCAGATTCTGCCATGATGAAGTGAGCGATCATTCAATGGACAGGTAAACCTTAGCTAAAAATACCTTAGGTTGCAATTGGGTTCTTTACATCTCATGTCTACCTTTTTTTCAGGAAAGCAACAGTAGAGATGATGTGCATGCGTTGTTTGAAAGTGCAAGCAATTGGACCTAGCTGCACGACACCCTCATGCAATGGATTTTCCATGTCAAAGTACTTTTGCAGTATATGCAAATTCTTTGACGATGAGAGGTAGACGAGTCAACTTAGCTTCTTGTTAGAGTTTGACATAAATGTGTTGTTTACATCCTACTTTGCATGTTTATCTGTTTTAGTGCATCATTTAAGTATACTTGAATTACTGGATGAAGAATGACATGGTCTTTTCTATGTATGACCTTAGATCCATGGTCGTTTTTGACAATATCACCTGATGATACGTTTCTCTTACATATGTCATTAAGAAAAATATGATCCCTGCACAATCAATGCATTTTTTGGTTGGTAGTACTATATAATATCTGCAGTAAGTTATGCGGGAGTTATTATTTTATGCATGATAGAAAGAGGAATAAGGATACATGTATTAGCAATAAAATATGAACTATTTAAAGACCCAAATGCTCTTAAAGTAAGTGATTCCATCCTAACATTCTAATGTATTATTATTTACCCAATACCTACATTATTATTCACTGCATAAAAATACCTTCAATATTATTCTATGCATATACAATCATGACATTATAATTCCAACAATAATTAGTATGTGAACCAAACTACCCTAACAACATCTTTTCCACTCTCTCGAGCGAAAATGAGATTGAATTTTTCATTTCTTTGTGAAACTTGTGTGAGAATAGGCAGTTTTCCTCTACTGAATGCCTATTTTCTGTATCAGGCCGGTATATCACTGCCCCTCTTGCAACTTGTGTCGTGTTGGAAATGGTCTCGGAATCGATTTTTATCATTGCATGAAATGCAATTGTTGTCTGGGAATAAGTTTGAAAGAGCACAAGTGCTTGGAGAAGGCTTTAGAAATAAATTGTCCCATCTGCTGTGAGTTTTTGTTTACTTCAAGTGCTACAGTTAGACCTCTGCGTTGTGGGCATTACATGCACTCAGCTTGCTTTCAGGTGAAAAATCAATCTTGTACTTTGTGCTCTGACATATATATCCTTTGACTTCTAAAGAATTTTGAGGAACTGATATATTTGATTTAAGCTCACTAAAATTTTAACCATGCTCTCTCTACCAGGCATATGCTTGCAGTAACTACGTTTGTCCGATATGCAGCAAATCCATGGGTAATATGGCGGTAAGAACTTCCTAGTGATCTCCTTTTATATTAATTCTTTTAGGCTGCACTATGCGCTTAAAATTTTGTTTGCTGCTGCCTTCAAGCACAAAAGATGGTGAAGTTGCTGTGCCAAAAGCGAGAGAAACCCCATCCCTCTCTTTCCTTTTTTTGCCCCCATGTTTCCCCATAAGCAATACTTGCATATACATTTGTGACGTTTTTTGTTCTTTGGTGAATGACATGTAGTCCTAGTTCTTATGATCACTTTTTGACATCTAATTACACAGTGGTTATGAAGAGTTTCCACCTTTTTAAAATTCAATTATTATTTTTTTGATTTATGGGAGGGGCCTCTCTCATTGTATCTATTTCTCCTTTTCCTTGTTCTTGACTTTCCTGGGAGGGTAGTTCAGGTGCCTCCTTGAGGGGGTGGGGTGG
>ML375925.1:20918-59326 GCA_005239525.1 Nicotiana knightiana | reverse complement strand
GGGGGGGGGGGGGGGGGTGGGGGGGGGGGGGGGGGAGAATGGTCCTATTCATTTAGCTGTTGCAACTCATAAAGTTGTCCTTGAGGGTATATGGTGCTATGGACTTCTCAGAGATTTTGATGCTTTTAAGTGCTCATTTTGAGTGGTACCCTAAAGTTTCTATAAATATTACACTTGCCAGGTTTATTTTGGAATGCTCGATGCGCTGCTGGCTAATGAGGTTCTTCCAGAGGAGTACCAGAATCGTTGGCAGGTTTTGCCTTAATTAACTTTTCTGTGCATTTTACTTTCATTTCTGCACTTGCATTGGTATCTTTGGTACCACAACGATCAGAAATTGTTGGCTGTTAAAAGATTAAGAATGCTGATGGATGGAGAACACGTATAGCATGAATTTTTGGCATGTTGGTGAGATGGAAAACATATATAGCATGATAATTTCGTCATCTTTTCAAATTATTCCGTCCGTTTACTCCATAAACCTTAAAAAGGTTTAGGATGAACGGAAGAGACTGGCAACCAGAGTAGTGAAGTTGTTTTCTACGGATGCTGTTGTTGCCGCAGTTGTTACGAGTCTTCTAGCTGTCTCGATCTCGACATCAGTAATGTAGTCATTGTGGAAAAAATCATAAAAGATTGTACTTAATTTTGATGATCTGCTAGATAATTGTTCTAATTAGGACATTAAATAATTTGGTACTAGGTGCTATGTTCTAATTAGGACATTAAATAATTTGGTACTAGGTGCTATGTTAGAATTTGTATAGCGTGATCACACTTTGGTGGTGTATCTGTATTTTTCCTTAATCTTCCATCTAATATGATGATATTCCAAATTCAGGATATTCTTTGCAATGACTGTGAACAGAAAAGCAGGGCGCGCTTCCATTGGTTATATCATAAGTGTGGGTTCTGCGGATCTTACAACACCAGAGTCGTTAAAGCGCCTGCGACATATTCCGACTGCCCTACCTCATGGTGGAGGAGTGAGGAGTGAGGAATGAGCACTCTCTCCACTGTTCGATGAGTTTTTGCACCTGTAAATAATGTACAGACGACTAAGCTTTTTCCCCTAGTGTCGATATTAGTAGGCAAAGAGGAGGCCATAGTTCTCAGGGAATGGATATTATCATGCAGCTGTTTTGTTAACAGCTATTGGATCTATTACCAGCTTAAGCTCAGCGGTGGCAAGTTTTGGCAGGAAATTCATAGGTGCTCTTGAGTTTAACCCTAGAGCCTTAGAGAGACTGTAATATACCTAATGTATAGGCTATAAATTTGTTTCAATAGTTATCGTTTAAAGTTGCAATGATAACTTTTACTCCAAAAGTAATTCTCGCGTTTGTTTCAAATGCTTTAGTGATCTCTAGTCAATGTTATTCTTTTTACTATTTTTTCGTTGTCAAACAAGTTTGCTACTTTCAGAAGACTTAAAAATGTGTTACATTGTCATAGTATTAAATCATCCGAATATAAACAAGATGCTCGATAACCACAAACTGGAGGGTGGAAGGAAGGCGAAGACCACCTAGGGCTTCTAACATCTGTAGAACTAATTCAGCATCATTCATTTACATGTTACCAATTGACACAATGGATAAAAAAGTATACAGCTGGATTTTATCTCGAGGATGGAGTTAACTGTTAACATCTTCAAAGCATCTTATATTTCTTTTTTCTAAGCACCACTGTTTTCAGTTTCACATGGTGCCTCTGCATCGACGAGAACGAACCATGGGGGAATGGGATTAGAAGATTCAAGAACTGTTGCATCATCATTTGGGGGAAACGAGTACTAATATACAGTCAGTTAACTTCATTTACATTTTGCCTGCGTCTTTGCTGTCAGGGAGTCCTCCGTAAAGGTTTACTAAGAACCAACTGTGATAAGTTATGCGTCATTTGTTTTGATGATTTAACAAATTTCATGAGAGAACCAGATACGGAACCTAATACAATTAGTTCCCTTGCATTCATAGTAACTAGTCAAATGTCTGGTTCAATTCTCAATAAAATCAGATAAGAGAATATTAGAGGGAACAAACTTGAGAGATGGGGTTCATACCGGAAGCGGCCCGCTTCCATATAACAATATCATGGCAATATGGATTGGTTCCCCTGGTCGTCGCTCAATCAACTCTACAGCTGTTAAAGCTGCTGCACTGTACTGTCTGCAGCAGTACATCAGCACAACTATAGCTTGCTAAGACCAAACTAAAGGACACTTTATTATATCATCCTTCATGACATCACACACACATATTATCAACATGAGTCGAGGGATTTCATCTCTCCAACACTGGCAAATCAAAAGACAATATTCTCTCAAGTGCTAGCCACTACCTCTCTCAAGAACAAAGTTGATGCAATCTCAATGACCAGAACCAAAGATCTCTCAAGAACAAAGTTGATGCAATCTCAATGACCATAACCAAAGATTGAAGATTTCTTAAGTCCTTAGGTTTGTTGAGTCTTTGTTATTTTTGTTCTTCATTTGTAATCCTACACTACTTTCAAGAAGTGTCTTTGTAGGACAAATTTAAACCACTATTTGGTTTAGTTTCGTGACTAAAGTTAGTCAAGATTTGTTGCTTCGTAATAGAGTTATTGCAAATGGCTTATAATAGAGTTATTTCAAGGGGTGAAGGATTAAGAGTTTAATTCCTAGATTGACTAGAGTTAATCAATGTTTGTTGCTTTGTAATATAGTTATTACAAATGGCTTACAATAGAGTTATTGTAAGGAGTGAAAGATTAAGAGTTTAATTCCTAGATTGCAATAGGTTGTAATCTAAAGTTTGCTCCGTTTAGTAGAGTTGAAATCCCACTAGGGTAGGTCATGGTTTTTAATCCCTTGAGCAAGGAGTTTTCCATGTAAATATCACGTATTCTTTATTTACTGCCGATTTATTGTGGGAACATATAGAGAAGCTGATTCCCTATACTGTTTCGTTTTACAATCTATTTCTTACTGTGAGAACTTCTCTATACGGTTTGATGGACTCTTGTTTCTATCAAGCTGCCTGTGCAAAACTAAAGGGTTGAAGACTACTTCCATGTTCACATGCATTTTATATTGCATTTGAACTCAGAGGATAAAACATGGGAAAAGGAAACATGAGTAATATACATATTAGTGTAGCTAATGTTAGCCAAATGTTACATATTACCAACACCAAAAAAGAATGGATAGACTAAGATCTTTAGGCCTGACTGAAAAGCCATTCCAAACCGGAGAAGCACACTTCCTATGAGTTCTTTTTCATCCTTCTGACATGCTTCTTTCTATTAACAATAGATGGTTCAGCTTCAGGGTCAGCTATCAGGAGCAGGAGCAGGAGCAGGAGCAGGAGAAAGAGAAGGAGCAGAAGTAGGAGCTTCTGGAGCAACTTGATATAATTTATATGCTGAAACTGCATGCCGCTTCACATTTCCCATCATACACTCATACCGCAAAAGTAAGATTGTTGGTGCTTATATCTTGCAAAAGAAAACATGCCTAACAATTAATGCCTTTTCTTTTCCAAGAATGCGATGTGACAGGGAGGGGTTGAAGAACAATGTATTACAGTTATATGCTGACATGTAACTCGGAATATGACATCTCTCTCCAAAGAATTTGAAACAATAGTCCAATATAGTCAACAAAATAATAAAGGTTAAAGTCTGTTGAAAATGGATGATAGTAATCTAGATAGATGGACTAATACCACAACAGCTTGAGCTTCAGAAAGAAAATGTGAGGACTCATAGTAATACATGCCAGGAATTGATCTCACACCATCAGAGGACCTTTTTCTACTTTGCAGGACTCCTAAAACACCAAGATCCAAGAAATGCTTAAATTTACATAAAGACATACCAAAGAAGTTACTCAACAAAAAGCAGCTATCTGAAAGGATCACAGGACAATGAAATATAACTTGTCTACTTTCAACAAACAATAGAACAAAACTGCTATAAAAGATTAATCTTATCATAAAAGGAAAAACTACAGTCATAACACATCCCATCTAGTAATGGCAATTGTGCACATCACAAGCCATAAAGGCTAATCTTCATATAGTAGAACTAGCCAACTTCATTCTTTTGCAATAACAAGCTAAGAAAGGATTTGAAAAATTTCCAAGTCCCAATCATGAGGAGTTGAGACAGAAAATGATTGTGAGAAATATCATACAGATAATTGTGATGAAACTGGTAATATATTCTGATGAAAGAGGAGTCTTGAGAGATAGCAGAGAAGAGTTTGACAATGCCAAAGCTTGCGTTAGCTGCTGCCTGGCTTTGTATTTATATTAGCAAGTTACAATATAGATAACAACAAATATAACAAAACGTGTACAACTATACTAGGTTGTTATGCATATCTAGAGTCCTACAACTTTACAACATTATCACATCCTAACACCCTCCCTCAAGATGAAGGGGAGGAAAGAACACAAAGCTTGGTTAGGAGCTCGTGGAACATAGCAGATGGCAGAACTTTGGTAAACAAGTCAGCAAGTTGTTGAGAAGTGGAAACATGAGAAACAACCACGTCTCTTTGGTTGACCTTTTTACGAACAAAATGATAATCCAGTGCTACATGCTTAGATCGAGAGTGGAAAATCGGGTTGTGCGCAAGATGAATAGCTCTTACATTATCACATTTAGCCATTACTAGTGAGCAAAGAGGAATATGAAGATCACATAAGAGATACTGAAGCCAAGTAGCTTCAGCAACTGCAACAGCAAGAGCTCGATATTCTGCCTCGGTGCTAGAGCGAGCCACTATAGGTTTCTTCTTAGTTGACCAGGAAATAGGATTATCGCCAAGAAAAATACAAAAACAAGTAGTTGATCGACGTGTCGCAAAGAAACCGGCCCAATCGGAATCGAAACATTTTAAGAGAGAGAGGTATTTGTGCTAAGTTGCAAGCCCCAATCAATATTACCTCCAATATAGCGAAAGATTCGTTTGGCAACTTGCATATGAACCTCCCTAGGATTATGAAGAAACTGAGAAGAAAGATTAACAACAAATTGAATATCAGGCCGAGTAAATGATAAATACTAGAGAGATCCTACCATTTGAGGATAAACTAATGGATCACTTAGGAGAGCCGAAGTAGAAGAGTGCCAATCAAGCATGCTTTGAAGAGGAGTTAGAACTGGTTTGGATTTATATCGATGAAGAATATCACTGACATAGCGATGTTGGGATAAAAACACACCAGAGGAATTTTTAACTAGCTTGACGCCGAGAAAATTACTTAAAGGACCCCAAGTCTTTCATAGAAATTTCATGTCGCATGGCTGAGATGAAAGAATCAACTAACTCCTGAGAGGAACCAAAAATGGCTATGTCATCCACAGATATAAGAAGAACAAGCAACTCGGACCCAAATAGAGAACAAACATACTAATATCTAATTATGATTGCTTGAATCCAAGATTCTACCAAGAAAGAGGCAAGGCGATGAAACCAAGCTCTTGGTAACTGTTTAAGACCATATAAAGCGCGCCGAAGTTTACAAACATGATGTGGATAATCGGTGTTCTCAAACCCTTAAGGCTGACGCATTTATACTATCTCTGTTAATTCTCTATGTAGAAAAGCATTTGACACGTCCAATTGGTGCATGATCCAATTATGTTGAACTGTTGAAGAGCTAAATCAAGAACCTATCGCACAACACTTAGCTTAACCACAGGAGCAAATGTTTCAGAAAAATTATCCCCCGGCTGTTGAGAATAGCCTTGAGCCACTGAGGATCCTTGGCAGCTTGATTGTATGAGGTGGGTTCAGATTAAAGGGAGGAAGAGGTAGAAGCAGATAAAGATGGAAGGATACGAGGTTTAAGTTTGCCTGTCATCGCGCGGGTGACCATTGGATGAACATGAGAATGCTTAGATGTATTAATTTTGGATGATTGTGAGGGTGAAGAATGTGTTAAAATATTATCAGATAAATCAAGAGATTGAGAGGGAGAGTTGGGGGTACGATGAGTTGTATTAGATTTTGATGACAGAATATGAGAATCTTGAGGAAGATTCCTTGGAGCTTCAGTAGCCAATGTAGGGGATAAATGTAAAGCATGTGGAGATAAGTTGGTTCGGATTAAATGAGTTGGAGCACCACCTGGAATATTGCTTGAAGATGAGGTTGGACTTTTGCTTGCCGAGATACACGACATTTGAGATGGTTTCGGACTCAAGGAAACATCATTTTGTGGAGTGGAGAGAGTTTTAGTCAAGGAATGAAGTAGAGATTCACTAAGAGACTTGTGAGAATGCACGAGAGAAAATATTATTTAATTGATATTCTATGTTACAATGAGACTTATTTAAAAGTATACATAACACATAACCTACTTCTATTACATAATGGACTAGGATTAATTACATATGTTCATATAACTATTCTAACACTCCTCCTCAAGGTGGTGCATATAAATCATATGTACCGAGCTTGTTACATATGTAATTAATACGAGGACCAGTGAGGGACTTGGTGAAAATATCTGCAAGTTGATCATTCAACTTCACAAACTTTGTAGCAATATCTCCCGAGAGTATCTTTTCTCTAACAAAGTGAAAGTCAATCTCAATGTGTTTAGTTCTCTCATGGAACACTGAATTTGGCGCAATATGAAGAGAAGCTTGATTATCACACACAAGTCCCATCTGGTCGATCTCACCAAATTTCAACTCCTTGAGCAACTGTTTGATCCAAATTAGCTCATATGTCTCCATAGCCATTGCTCGATATTCTGCTTCTACACTAGACCGAGCAACCAGATCCTATTTCTTGCTCTTCCAAGACAAAAAATTTCCTCCTACTAAGACACAATATCCAGACATATCAGAAAGTGATCCTGCCCAATCAGTATCTGAGTATCCAAATATCTACTCATGGCCTCGATCTTCAAATAATAAACATTTGCCTGGAGCTAATTTTATATACCGAAGAATGCGGACAACTGCATCCCAATGACTATCACAGGGAGAATCCATAAACTGACTCACAACACTCACATGAAAGGAAATGTCAGGTCTAGTCACTTTAAGGTAATTTAATTTACCAACCAACCGCTTATATCTTGCAGATTGCTAAGACTCTCCCCCTGTCCTGGAAGAAGTTTAGAATTAGGATCCATCGGAGTGTCAATAGGTCTACAACCTGTCATTCCCGTTTTCTCAAGAATATATAAGGCATACTTCCATTGTTAGATCACAATACCTGATCTAGACTGAGCGACCTCAACCCCCAGAAAATACGTTAATCTGCCCAGACCCTTAGTCTGAAAGTGTTGAAAGAGATGTTGCTTCAACTTACTAATACCATCTTGATCATTGCCGGTAATAACAATATCATCAACATAAACGACTAGATAAATATAGAGATTGAAGCAGAATGTCGATAAAACACTGAGTGATCAACTTCACTACGAGTCATGCCAAACTCCTGAATAACTGTGCTGAACTTGCCAAACCAGGTTTGAGGAGACTGCTTTAGACCATAGAGGGACCGACACAACCGGCATACAAGGCCACTAAACTCTCCCTGAGCAACAAAACCAGGTGGTTGCTCCATATACACCTCATCCTCAAGGTCACCGTGAAGAAAAATATTCTTAATGTCCAACTGATAGAGATGCCAATAGTGAACAACATCCATGCATAGAAAAAGATGGATTGATGATATTTTAGCCATGGGAGAGAAAGTATCACTGTAATTGAGTCCAAATATCTGAGTATACCCTTTGGAAACAAGATGAGCCTTAAGTCGATCAACCTGACCATCTGGACCAACTTTGACTGCATACACCCAACGACAACCAACTGTCGATTTACCCGAAGGAAGAGGAACAAGCTCCCAAGTACCACTCATATGTAAAGCAGATATCTCGTCAATCATAGCCTATCGCCACCCTGGATGAGACAGTGTTTCACCTAAAGACTTAGATGGATACAGATGACAAAGATGAGACATATGCATAATGGATTGATGTAACGACCCGATCGATCATTTTGAGCATTTACACTTTGCTTAGTTATTTGAGGGCATGGGTAGATCCGTGTGATGTATCATGACTTTTGTGAACCGTCGATTTTGGTTTTCAGGTTATTCGGAATTGATTTAGAAGAATGATTCTCAACTAGAAGCTTCAAATTGGAAAGGTTTGACCAAGTTTGATTTTTTGAGAATTTGACCCCGGAACGAAATTTTGATGCTTCTGTTAGGTTCAGATAGTGATTGTGGACTCGGGCATATGTCCGGATTTGCATTTGGATGTTTCTAGAAGGTTTCGACACTAATTGGTAAAAATTTGGAAATTTGAAGGATTGGAAAGTTCATAAGTTTAACCGAAAGTTGACTTTGACGATATCAGATTCAAATTTTGGTTCCGGGAGTTGGAATAGCTTCGTCATGTCATTTGGGACTTGTGTGTGAATTTTGAGTTCATTCCGGGATGATTTGATATGTTTCGACGCGTGTTTTGGAAATTTAAAAGTTCAAAGTTCATTAGTTTCGAATTGAGGTGTGATTCGTCGCTTCAATGTTGTTATATGTGTTTTGACGCCTCGAGTAGGTCCGTGTTAGGTTATGTGACTTGTGGGTATGATTGGAAGGGGTCCCGAGGGGCTCGGGTGTGTTTCAGATTGATTTCAGATCATTTCTTCAGTATTTGAAGCTGCTGGTTCTAGTGTTCCACACCTGCAATTGGTATTGTGCATGTGCGATGGCCGCAGGTGAGAGCCATGTGTCACAGGTGCGCAAGAAGTCATGGCTGGAGCTCATCGCAGATGCGAAGGAAAGATCGCACCTGCGGGTGCACATGAGCGAAAATTGTTCCACAGGTGCGAGGGGTTCAACTGGTTTGTGTGGTCGCAGATGCGACAATCTGACCGCAGATGTGGTGGTCGCAGATGTGACAATTTGATCACAGATGCGGAAGTGCTGGGCAGAATGATAAATACAAGGGTTCGCGATTTTGGCTTCATTTTGACATTTCCAAGCTCGGATTGAGGCGATTTTGGAGCAAATTTCATCATAAGGATTGGGGTAAGTGTTTTCTACTCGGTTTTGAATATATTCCATGAATCTATCTTCAATTTTAGCTTTTGATTGATGGTTTATAAAGAGGAAATTAGGGTTTTGGCCTAAAGTTTCATAATATGAATTTTTGAGTTTTGAACATCGAATTGGATTCGGGTTTGAGTGAAACTAGTATGGTTGGACTTGTAATTGAATGGGTTGTCGGATTTTATGAGTTTTGTCGGGTTCCGACGTGCGGTTCCAGGTTGGGATTTTGGGCCGATTTCGGGCTTTGATTCAAGATTCGATCTTTTATGATCGGGATTGGTTCTTGTAGCATTGTTTGATGCATTTGAATTGTTGTTGGTCAGTTTTGAGCCGTTTGGAGGTCAGAACGCGCGGGATGGCTGATGTGTGGCTATAATTCATGGTTTAACACATTATGTGTCTTACATTTTATGTGCGTTAATGATAAAAATACACTTCGCATGTGCATAATAGCGCCTATTATATGTGTAGGTGAATTGGAGATGGAAGCCGAGCTAAGTGGATGCATAAACGTCAAAAATACGCTCAAGAGTCGAAAATGAGTAAACCGGGCTACATCAGGGCGTTTGAGCTGTAAAGCCTGGTCATACCAGGCTATAGCTGGGCGTTTGGGCTATAAAGCCTGGTAGGACCAGGCGTTTGGGGGGCGTTTGAGCCCTAACGCCATGCCTGGCCAGGCTTTATCCGGGCGTTTGGGCCATAAAGCCTGGTCCCTGGTCCGGTCCAATCCGAGTTTTGAAGGTTTTAAGTGTTTCCCGGTTTGAATAGAAGTCTCCTACACGTTTAGGGTTGGTCCCAAACATATAAATAGACCCAAAAACACAACTTTGAGGGGGGATGCCATTAGAGACAAGAGAAGCTTGTGGAATACTACTCAACAAAGCAAAACATTGATTTTTACATCCTTTATTCATTACTCTGTTATCTATTTATGCAAGTTATTTTGTATTTGATTATTATGAGCATGAGTAGCTAATTTCCTTAATCTAGGGTTTTGGTTGAACCCATTGGGGGATGAACTTATTGTGATATTAATATAGTTTGGTTGGTTGTTAATCTCTATTTGTTCAACTATGTTCTTGTGGTAGTTAATTGAAAGGATCCTCAATTAGTTGTTCCTATTTATTATGTATCTACTTGAGAGAGATTGCATATTTAGGTAGTTGTTTGAACAACATCACTCCCGGAGTATAGACGAAAGTCATAACCGAGGGTTTAGAAGTTGAATTAGAAATAATGATACTTCGGGTGCAATCTAAAGTGAACTGTAATGCAATCTAGCTAGCGTAACTTGAGAGAGTGCGTCTAATAAATTATCATAATTACTTGAGNTAATCAAACTATAAGAAGTATCCAAGAAGGAAGTCCACCAACGGGGGAAACCATAACCTAGACCTTTATTATAATTGTTTACACCATATTGTTAGTTAATCATTAGTTTATTAATTTTCTCAGTAGAAATAGTAAAACATTATCAATTGATATTCAAAAGTCTTGAGAAAATTGATTAAGTAAAAAGCTGCATATTCTGAAGGCTTGATTGATACGTAAATTCCCTGTGGGATCGACTCTGGGCATAATACCCCGAATTATATTTGCAGCGCCCGTTTAGTCTTTCTATAAGACATAGTTGAGCGTAATCAATGGAATCTTTGGAGAATCGCTTGGCTTGCTCGATATGGGTATTGGCTCGTTCGAGGTAAGTAACTCCTCTAAACTTAGTGTTGAGGGTATGAAACCCCGCAATACGTATTATGTGATTGGTATTGAGGTGACGCATATGCTAGGTGACGGGCGTGTGGGCGTGCACCCTGTGAATTGGGACTTTCTTGTTACCATGACACTATATAGTGGCCCTATCTTGGTGTTATCTGTGTCTCCACCATGTGATATACTAATTGAGTTGTCAATCATGCTAGATGTCATGTTTAGATTTATGCCGGTACCGTTGGGACCCACTGAGATCACTTCTGCTGTGGAGTTATATGCTTTAATTGTTTTATGTACTCAGTCGTACACACTCATATGCATATCATATCTCAAACTCTGTTGTTATTCTTTGATACATCACATCATCACTTTTGGGCTAATTTCATGACATTGTGAGTCCGAGAGAGAGAGAGAGACTGGAGAGATTGATGACTGAGTGAGGCCGAGGGCCTGATTGTGAGGGTATTTATGAGTGAGGTCGAGGGCCTGATTGTGATGTTTATTCATGGCATTAGGCTGCATGCCGTAACATGTTAACTTTTGGGAGCGGGCTGCACGCCGCAACATGTTTGATATAGGCCGTGGGCCTCATTGATTTATGCCATGATTGTATTGATATAGAGCTTGGGTTGTAGGAGCCCCTCCGGAGTCTGTACACACCCCTAGTGAGCGCAAGTACCTACTGAGCGATGTTTGTCCGAGGGGTTGTATATGAGTGATGTTTGCCCGAGGGGCTGTATATGAGTGATTGAGAGGATTGAATGACTGAGAGGACTGAGTGAATTGACGCTATGAGAGCTTGCATATGGTTTTATAACTAAGTAACATCACATTTGTTATGCACATTTGGCATACATGCATAGAAATACATTTTTCCCCATGTTATATAGTATCACGTCATTCATGACTTTTTACACACATTGGTATGTGAGTACAAAGAGGTGTTTTTGCAATTGATATTTAGAAAGAAAAATGAAACTTCTTACTCATTGTTGAAAGAATTTTGAGAAAAGTCACAGTTTTCAAACTTACCTGTATTTTTGGCATTTTCGGCAAAAGAACTGAGTTTCATTAAAATATTTGAAAAGCATGCCTATTTTTCTGAAACTGTGAACGAGTTGAGCCCTTTTTCTTCTGAGATACCTCTTTACTGCTTGTACTATGCTGATGTGAACTGTTGTAGAATACCAGTTTGAGACCCGACCTTGTGATAGCTCGTCACTGCTTTCAACCTAAGGTTAGGTTTGTTACTTACTCAGTAAATGGGGTCGGTTGTACTGATACTACACTTCTGCACATTGCGTGCAAATATTAGCTGCGGCATCACCGTGTTTGATGGTGTCTAGATTTGAAGATGTACCCGCGTCCATGTTGCAGCTGCCTCTGTTGTTCGGGGTAGCCTTAGATTAAATTGTGCTGTTTATGTACTTTTCAAACAGACTATGCACTTATTTCATTTTCGCTTGTAAACTCTATTCTTAGAAGCTCATGATTTGTACTACCAGTCCTTGGGAAATGTAATAGATTCAGATAATTTATTCTGTTTAATTGACTTATTAAGATTATTGAAATTTGATAGTTATTAGTTGGCTTACCTAGCGGGTTGGGTTAGGTGCCATCACGACTAGCGGATTTTGGGTCGTGCCAACTTGGTATCAGAACTCTAGGTTCTTAGGTTCTACAAGTCATGAGCAAGTATCTAGTAGAGTCTTGCATATCAGTATGATGACGTCCATACCTATCTTCGAGAGGCTACAGGACATTTAGGATATACTTCCCGTCTTTCTTTCCTTATCGTGCGACATTGATTTATCTTGAAGCGTAACTCTTTGAATTCCTCCCACGCATTTGTATGGGCATATGAGCGCTCGGTATCAGCTGTGCATCGAGTTGTGATTTCCATGGTTGAGGTGCGAGATGTGATTTTTACATGTTGATGATGGGACAATCTAGAGGACTTGAGGCCGGGTCTTGTCTGTGGCTTGAGTACTGAGATTTAAATTGTGTGAGCATTTACATTTGGGACTTATGTGTTTGTTTGTGTCCTTATTGGTGTGATTTGTGACTGGATGACTATGTGGTGAGTATGATTTGATGGTGAGACGTGTTCAGATTGTTCGAATGTGACAAGAAGAGTTTGCTGGAAATGTAGCAAGGACTATTGGGTGTTTGAATTCTGTCTTGTGTTGACGTATGGCCTCGAGCTATAGGTGTGTTGAAGGACGTCTCATGTAGTTTAGTTGTGGAGTGAAGTAGATCTTTATGTTGTGTTATGAGTTCATACTCGGGGAGATAAAGTGATTGCGTAATAGTTATGATTATGGAAGAGTATAGAGAGGTATCTGTTTGAGGCTAAGCAGGTGGGGTTACCTCCGGTGGGGTGTCCTGAGGTTGTATGATACTTATGTTGTTTTGTAGCGAGTTCTCTTTTACCAGTGAATGATATATGTTGCAATTTGAGTTTAGTTCGCTTGTGGAAGTTGTACTGACCATTACAATGGTGAATGCGAGATTTTCAGATAATTTGAAGTATTGGATGGTTTGTGTTACGAGAGCTCATGAAGGATTTAGTTGAATCTCACTACGGTATTATGGCAGTAATAAAGTATGGGCATAGTGAATTATTGTGTGTATTGATCCATGGATTTGATCCAAGTGGGGGAGTCTGCTATCGACGAGTTAATGCAAGATTATGTGTTGTATTGGTTTTGGTTTGAGGTATACTGGTGAATCAGTTATGACTTGCAGCGGTGGAATTTGAGAATGAATCGAGTAAGGGAATTTCTGGATACAAGTTGTATCACACTCTATGGGTATGTAGGAATCATGGAATAATTGAGTGGTTAGTTGTGAAGGATGTAGTGTGCATGGAGTAGGAGAACGCTCGGTTGCTTAGGAGTGTGGGTTACTCCCTGGGGTGTTGGTGTTCTAATGGGGCACATGCCGTTAGGTCCGTTTTGTCGGTTAATCGAGATTTGAGTAAAGTGAATGACTCTTGAGAATGGTTCTAATGGATTCAAGATTTATATGTAACAATTGGGAATCTTCACGATGTGTATTTGGCTAGAAACTGAGATTTTCATTGGATAGTATCAAGACTTGTTGCACTTTTATATCATTATGGATTCTTCATATCAGTATCAGGAAGGTGAAGATAATGACTTTAGATTCGCATGAAATTCTCTTTAGAGTAAGTATTGAGTTGTGGTACTTTTGGGATACATAAAGAGGAAATTCAGTGGCTTATAAGCCTTAGGGCGGTTTGGTATTATGGCAAGGAGAAGAATCAACTTGAAGGTAATTCAGAATGAACTCGGAGAAATAGGGCAGCTTGGTAGTAGGTTGGATCGGCATGGTAATGGGTAAGATCGATTCTTTGGGTGCTTATGATGTGGTGAGTTTCTAGACGTGATCCGTGGCAATGCTCTTGGATTTTGGGGACCTGCGTAGCTTGGTTGAGTTATAGAGATTTAGTCCTGACGGTTTAGTTAAGCGCAACATATTTCGGAGAGTTATTGATGGTTTCTACCATGATTTGATATGTGTATATTTCCTACTGGTGTGTGGGGCATGTTGCGTACGGTGATTTTTCCTCTAGAATGGGATCAAATGGAAAGTTCTTGGCTAATTGAGTATTTAGTTTCTTGTGACTCGGAGTGTACTAGGAAGTTCTTGTATTTTGCATATGATGGAACATATATGCGGTGTGTTGTATAGGATTGAGACTTGCATGTGTAAGGTCACAGTTCAGTATTGAAGGGAAGGTCATGAGTCCTTAGGCAACATGTACGGTTTCGGATGACTAGATAAAAGACATTACTATTTGGTGTGGCTTGATGAGAGTATACCTTTGGGGAAGGGCGATGTGTTTGATTTATGGAGACTTCATTGGTTCTGCGGCACTCTCCTGGTTGATCGACTCCGGATATTCAAATTTTTGCTATGTGGCACGGAAAAATTACAGAAGTATTCCTCATTGGATGATCATATATGAGATATGTGTTAGACATTCTGGTGGTGGAGTTGGGATCAGATATGGTGGTATGTGGGTTTTATGAATTTGGAGACTGGGAGTTCTGAGGAGCAAATTATTTCATAGTTGTGGGCTGTGAGGTTGTGGCCGAAGCTAGCTAAGTGATAGTGTGTGTTGTGATTCAGTTATTGTGAACTTTCGAAGGGTTATTAATCTATTTGTGGGTGTCAGAGTCAATTTTGGGGGTCCATTGGTAGGCCCAATTAGGGATGTGTATTCTAAACCGAGTCGGATTGGTTGGTTCCAAACTACTGTTGCTGAGGGATGTGTCATTCGGTTGCTGTTGAGCTTATTCGTGTTCTGAAATGATATGTGGGTTACTCTTTTATGCTACGCGGAGTTGTGATTCTTTGGTTTTAGGCACCCTTCGTACGCTTCTATTGTGATCTTATAGCGGAATTTGAGTGAGATGAGTAATTGGGTATTGCATGATTGAGGGCATATTGGTTATGTTCTTTTAGGTCTTGTGTGGTATTGTATCGTCTGATTCTCCGTGGTTATGGTAATGCACTTTGGGTACTTGATGTCGGATTTCGCGTGGTTATTGATTTTGAGCAAGGAGGAGCAAGGTATATAATATGGATGAGCAGTTGGATGGGGTCATGCATTGCAACGAAGTTATGTTGAGATATGATCCTTTGTGTTGGATTCGTGTGTTCTGGTCCTACGGTGTGTGCTAGGCTTTTAGCGTGGTGTTGTGATGGTACTTGTTAAGCTGTCGGAACAGTCCTCTCGGTTAAGGCATTTTCAGGGTTGAGTACATTTAGAATGTTTCCATTTGGTGCACGGGTTGCACGAGTTAGGGCTTTAAGCTGTATTGACGTGTCATGTCACTAGAGTGATTATGTTAGGTGGGAGGAGGTCATCGTACCTAGAATGGGTGCGATCGGATCTGGTTGCGGTATATTTGGAAGGTATTTATGTTGATCGACTTAGAAATTTGCTATAGTTCCTATCGAAGGAGAGGGCGTTCCACAACTTGTTGATCCGACGAATGGTTATGGGGTTCTGCGTGTTTCTTTCATCATTGGCAGTATATGAAGGTGTTAGAACAAGGCTTTGTTCGATAAGAGGTATATTACCGGCATTGGGTTGTTGAGCAGCTACTGTTATTAGAAATTATCACTATGAGTGTTTGAATTATATGGTATATCATGTGATTTCAACTTGGATTATGACTATGGCTCGATACAACTTGTCCAGACTTATATAGTGTGTTGATACGAGATTCTGATCTTATAGAAATATCGGATGTAGAAATTGGATTCTAAGGGTTATGGGCTAGGTTGGATGAAGAAATTTTAGTTATGTTGTGTTATCAGACATGGGATCACCCCCGGGTATGTGCATGGTAAGGGTATGCGGCGGTTTGATGGTTTGAAGAATAACTCTGGTCACGTTCGAGGACGAACGTAGGTTTAAGTGGGGGAGGATGTAACGACCCGATTGGTCGTTTAGAGAATTTTCACTTCGCTCGGTTATTTGAGGGCATGAGTAGCTTTGTGTGATGTATCGTGACTTATGTGAATCATCGGTTTTGATTTTCAGGTTATTCAGACTTGATTTAGAAGAATGATTCTCAGCTAGAAGCTTCAAATTGGAAAGGTTTGACCAAGTTTGACTTTTTTAGAATTTGACCCCGGAACGGAAATTTGATGGTTATGTTAGGTCCGGATAGTGATTTTGGACTCATACATATGCTCGGATTTGCATTTGGGTGTTTCTAGAAGGTTTCAGCAATAATTGGCAAAAATTTAGAAATTTGAAGGCTTGGAAAGTTCATAAGTTTGACTGAAAGTTGACTTTGAAGATATCGGATTCGAATTGTAGTTCCGGGAGTTGGAATAGATTCGTCATGTCATTTGGGACTTGTGTGCGAATTTTGAGTTCATTCCGGGATGATATGATATGTTTCAGCGCGTGTTTTGGAAATATGAAAGTTCGAAGTTCATTGGGTTCGAATTGAGGTGTGATTAATAGCTTCGATGTTGTTATATGTGTTTTGAGGCCTCAAATAGGTCCGTGTTAGGTAATGTGACTTGTGGGTATGATTGGACGGGGTCCCGAGGGGCTCGAGTGTGTTTCAGATTGATTTTGGATCATTTCTTCAGTATTTGCAACTGCTGGTTCTGGTGTTCCGCACCTGCGATTGGTATTGCGCATGTGCGATGGACGTAAGTGCGAGCCATGTGTCGCAGGAGCGCAAGAAGTCATGGCTGAAGCTCATCGCAGATGCAAAGGAAATATCACACCTGCGGGTGCGCAGGAGTGAAAATTGTTCTGCAGGTGCGAAGGGTTTGGCTGGTGAGTGTGGTCGCAGATGTGACAATCTGACTGAAGATGTAGTGGTCACAGATGTGAAAATTTGACCGCAGATGCGGAAGTGCTGGGTAGAATGATAAATACAAGGGTTCGCGATTTTGGCTTCATTTTGACATTTTCAAGCTCAGATTGAGGTGATTTTGGAGCAAATTTCATCATAAGGATTGGGGTAAGTGTTCTCTACTCAGTTTTGATTATATTCCATGAATCTATCTTCAATTTTAGCTTTTGATTGATGATTTCTAAAGAGGAAATTGGGGTTTTGGCCTAAAGTTTCATAATATGAATTTTTGAGTTTTGAACATCGAATTGGAGCGGGTTTGAGTGAAACTAGTATGGTTGGACTCGTAATTGAATGGATTTTCGGATTTTATGAGTTTTGTCGGGTTTCGAGGTGCGGGATCATGTTGAGATTTTGGGACGATTTCGGAGTTTGATTCAAGATTCAATCTTTTATGATCGGGATTGGTTCCTTTAGCATTGTTTGATGCATTTGAATTGTTGTTGGTCAGTTTCGAGCCGTTTGGAGGTCAGAACGCGCATGATGGCATCTTTGGAGCATCGCTTGACTTGCTTGATATGGGTATTGGCTTTTTCGAGGTAAGTAACTCCTCTAAACTTAGTGCTGAGGGTATGCAACCCCGCAATACGTGTTATGTGATTGGTATTGAGGTGACACACATGCTAGGTGACGGGCGTGCACCCTGTGAATTGGGACTTTGTGGTTACCCTGGCACTGTATAGTGGCCCTATCTTGTTGTTATCCGTGTCTCCACCATGTGATATACTAATTGAGTTGTCAATCATGCTAGATGTCATGTTTAGACTTATGCCAGTATTGTTGGGATCCACTGAGGTCATTTCTGCGGTGGAGTTATATGCTTTCATTGTTTTATGTACTCAGTCATACGCACTCATATGCATATCATATCTCAGACTCTGTTGTTATTCGTTGATACATCACATCATCATTTTTGGGCTAGTTTCATGACATTGTGAGCCCGAGAGAGAGAGAGAGATTGGAGAGATTGATGACTGAGTGAGGCTGAGGGCCTGATTGTGAGGATATTTATGAGTGAGGTCGAGGCCTGATTGTGATGTTTATTCATGGGATCGGGCTGCACGCCGCATCATGTTTATTTTTGGGAGCGGGCTGCACGCCGCACCATGTTTGATATAGGTTGAGGGCCTCATTGATTTATGCCATGATATGCTTGATATAGAGCTTGGGTTGTAGGAGCCCCTCTGAAGTCTGTACACCCCTCCCCAGTGAGCGCAAGTACCTACTGAGCGATGTTTTCCCGAGGGGCTGTATATGAGTGATGTTATCCCAGGGGGCTGTATATGATTGATTGGGAGGACTGAATGACTGCGTGAATTGATGCTCTGAGAGCTTGCATATGGTTTTATCACTAAGTTGCATCGCATTTGTTATGCATATTTGGCGTACATGCATAGAAATGCATTTTCCCCATGTTATATAGTATCACGTCAGTCATGACTTTTTACACACATTGGTATGTGAGTACAAATAGGTGTTTTTGCACTTGATATTTGGAAAGAAAAATGAAACTTCTTACTCATTGTTGAAACAATTTTGAGAAAAGTCACAGTTTCAAACTTACCTATATATTTGGCATTTTCAGTAAAAGAACTGAGTTTCACTAAAATATTTGAAAAGCATGCATATTTTTCTGAAACTGTGAACGAGTTGAGCCCTTTTTCTTCTGAGATACCTCTTTACTGCTTGTACTATGCTGATGTGAACTGTTGTAGAATACCGGTTTGAGACCCGACCTTGTGATAGCTCGTCACTGCTTTCAACCTAAGGCTAGGGTTGTTACTTACTCAGTACATGAGGTCGGTTGTACTGATACTACACTTCTGCACATTGCGTGCATATATTGGCTGCGGCATCGCTGTGTTCGATGGTGTCTGGATTTGAAGATGTACCCACGTCCATGTTGCAGCTGCCTCTGTTGTTCGGGGTAGCCTTAGATTAAATTGTGCTGTTTATGTACTTTTCAAACAGACTATGCATTTATTTCATTTCCGCTTGTAAACTCTATTTTTTGAAGCTCATGATTTGTACTATCAGTCCTTGGGAAATGTAATAGATTCAGATAATTTATTCTATTTAATTGACTTATTAAGATTATTGAAATTTGATAGTTATTAGTTGGCTTACCTAGCGGGTTGGGTTAGGTGCCATCACGACTAGCGGATTTTGGTTCGTGACAGATGATGACACACGATGATAACTTAAACCGACATAACGAGGATTAGGATTAAGTGTGGACCGTATAGTTTTTCGTAATGAAATCGTTGACTAAGAGGAGACAAGTCCACAGTATTAGCAGGGCCAGGTGCAGGACGTGAATCAGATGGGCGCGGACGGCGATGATAAGCCAGGAGTGGTGGAGCTGTAGAAGGTTGAACTGGACTAGGTGGTGGCACTAGAGCTATAGTTGGTGGAACTGGAGCTATAGGTGGTGGAGCTGCAACTTGAGCTATAGAGGAAGATGAATGGGAGATAATGACTGAATCTTTAAAAGACGGAACTGGTAGCACCTCAGAAATATCTAAGTGATTACATGGACCTGTGAAGTATGATTGAGTTTCAAAGAAGGTAACATCAACAGACATAAGATACCGCTGGAGGTCAGGAGAATAACATCGATGTCCCTTTTGCATTCTCGAGTAACCCAGAAATACGCACTTAAGAGCACGAGGAGCTAACTTATCTTTTCCTCGAATAAGGTTATGAACAAAACACGTGCTCCCAAAGACACGGGATGGAAGAGAGAACAAAAGTAAGTGGGGAAACATGATAGGGAATGGAACTTGATTCTGGATAGCTTAAGATGGAATACGATTAATAAGATAGCAAGTGCATCTCCCCAAAAACGCAACGGAACATGAGATTGTATGAGTAGGGTACAAACAATTTCAATAAGATGTCTATTCTTTCTATCATCTATCCCATTTTGTTGGGATGTGTATGGACAAGATGTTTGATGAATAATCCCACGGGAGTTCATAAACTGCTGAAATAGGGAAGACAAATATGGTAGGGCATTGTTACTACAAAATGTGTGGATAGAAACCCCAAATTGATTTTGAATTTCATCCTGGAAGGTCTGGAAATAGAAAACAACTCGGATCAATTTTTTATCAAAAATATGCAAGTGCACTTGGAATAATCATTAATGAAACTGACAAAGTAGCAGAATCCTAATGTAAAACTGACCCGACTAGGACCCCAAACATCTGAATGGACTAAAGTAAAAGGTGACTTCGCTCGATTATCAAGACGCCGCGGGAAATGGGAAGGGGTATGCTTACCGAGCTGACATGACTCACACTCTAGAGTGGACAAGTGAGATAATCCAGGTACCATTTTTAGAAGTTTAGAAAAACTGGGATATTCCAACCATTTATGTAATAAATCTAGTGAATCAGTAACAAGACAAGTTGTTAAAGGAAGACAAGATGCGAGTCCATGCGATTTTGCAAGGATAAGGTAATAAAGTCCATCTAATTCATGTCCGGTATAAAACAAGGTCATCAGGAAATAAAATAGCACTTTTAAGTGATTGGCTAAGCTACTAACGACTATGAGATTAAAAGGACTACCGAGAACATAAAGAACTGAATCTAAAGGTAAGGAAGGAAGTGGACTTGCTTGAACTGTTGCAGTTTCTATGGGTTGAAATCCATTGGCCATTGTGACTGTTGGAAGATATTGAGAATATGAAATACTAGTGAAAAGAGATTTGTTACCAGAAATATGATCAGATGCACCTGAATTAATGACCCAATACTCAGAGGTTGAAGGTTGAGAGACACAAGTCACGCCACTATTTGTTTGAACAACGAAGGGTATTCTTGAAGATGTCTATTTACATGCTTTGTACTTAAGGAACTCAATATAATCCGGTAGAGAAACCATATGGATTGGATTAAATGCATTGGATCCAACGAATTGTGAGTCTAAGGCTTCTGATATAAATGCCATTATAATGTTGCTCCGGAAAAAGCAGAACTTTTTTCCTGAAAATTACTGTTTACGTCGGAAAAATCAATGTTCTTGCCGGAAAAATATGATGGTCAGATTTTGATTTAAACTTGAATAAAAAGACTCGGAATAACCTCCTAAGTAATATGTCCAAAAGAAGTTTCGTTGGAAAAATCACTGTAGTCGCCAGAAAGTCAGTGTAGTTGCCGGAAAATCTCAAAGTGATCAGAACAAAAAGAAAAAGGTATCGGTAGACTCAGAATTTCTAGGCGATCCAACTATTCAACTGGAATTTTTCCAAAATTTGGCCGGAATAGGGCACACGCGCCGGTGCGTGGGTCAGATCTCGCCGGAGGTCCCCCCCTTTTCCGGCACGTGAGGGCGCATGGACATGTGTTTTCCGGTGGGGTTGATTGGGGTTTGGTCTCCGGAGCCTGCGGAGTCTTGTGGTGGTGTTGGTTTTTTCACAACACCAACAGAAAGTGATTTTCTTACGAACAACCTTCTAAGTCACCGGATAATTGCACGACGACGAGATCTTTCTTCCCGGAAGTCGCTGGAATGATGCATATCGATAGGTTTCTCACTAAAGCTTTGATATCATGTGAGAATGCACGGGAAAAATATTATTTAGTTGATATTCTATGTTACAATGAGCCCTAATTATATGTATACATAACACATAACCTACTCCTATTACATAAGGGACTAGGACTAATTACATATATCATATAACTATTCTAACAAAACTCTTGAATTTTGGAAGAAGAATTCATCGGTGAAGTAGGGAACATTGTACGATAAAGAAAACTATCTTCAGCAAAATGCACATGCCTAGAGATTAGAACTCTATTATCATCAGGAACAAGACATTTAAATCCCTTATGCCTATCAGAAGTCCCTAGAAACAAACATGGTGTTGATCTTGGATGAAATTTAGATTTATTGTGTGCAACGTATGGATAACAAAAACTCCCAAAAGTTCGAACGAATGAATAGTTAGGAACCCGACCAAATAGTAATTTATAAGGAGAAAGGAAACGTAAAACTGGTAAAGGAGTAATGTTAATAAGAAAAGTGGCATATAAACATGCATCTGCCCAAAACTGAAAGGGCATGTTGGCTTGAAAAAGAAGGAAGCGTAGGACATGAACAATGATGGCAAACAAAATAAGAACCACAAGTACGACCATAACAATTCAAGGTAAGACATGAAGATATCTGCAAGAAAAGAATATCATAACATAATGCATGTTCCTTGTCCTCACTTGCATGAAAACACCCATCGTGCCATGAACTCGCAATGATACAAAAGTATAAAAGTATAAATGTAATGGCATGGCATCATACTTCGTGTTTTTACTCACAAATGACATGGCACGACATCACCCTTCGTGCTTTTACTCTCAATAATATGGCACGACATCACCCTTCATTATTTTACTCTCAATAATATGGCACGGCATCACCCTTCGTGATTTACTCTAAATAATATGGCACGACATCACCCTTCGTGCTTTTACTCTCAATAATATGGCACGACATCACCCTTCGTGCTTTACACTCTTCTTCACATGATAGTGAATATAAATAATGGCACGACATCAGCCTTCGTGCTTTACACTCTTCCTCACCAAGCATATGAAATTCAATAAAATGACAAGGCAGGAAGTATAAACGACATTGGTGAGAGTGTTCAAAAGGATATTCCAACAAATACTCAATCATGACATTTATAACCAACAATGATTCAATAAAACCCTCAAGGGCCATATAATTCAAGTACTTCCACATATCCCACAATTTATCAACAACACAAGTATGGAATCTAGCATCTCAAAATATCATACATAGCAACGTATTAATGATTATGCATAGAGATGAACGAATTAGATACATCATTGTATTCTAAGAATTTCCCATCAAATTAATTAAGCTATATTAGGCTAACTCTCGACCCTAACATTTAACACTACGTTCTTAATATCTAAAAGTCAAGTGAGGCATGAAGCAAGAAGGTTATGAAATTCTACAAGACACAATTATACATGATCTACCCCCACGCATGATTAACCCTGGAACATACATATACACTCATCACCTCACATATATATCACCCCCGCATGTAGCAAACAATGACAAATAGGAGGAAAAATTCCCTCAACAAAGTTAGGCAAAACACTTACCTCAATTCGGCTAACTCCATACTCAATTTCTGCCTTTCCTTTACAAATTCATCTCTGTTCATCTTAATCTAGCCCAAGACGACTTGAATACATCACACAATGCAAGAGGAAACAATTTCAATTAATAAAGCTGTGATTTTTATTCAATTTCTAGAAAGTCAAAAAAAGTCAAGTCCTTGGGCCCTCACCTTGGTATCTGATAAATTTTACAAAACCTGAACACCCACTCCGATATGAGTTCAACCATACAAAAATTATCAAGTTCCGAAACCAATTCGCCCTTCAAATCATCAATTTACATTTTGAAAACATTCTTCAAAAACCACCATTTTCCCTAACTCAAAACACAATTTAAATGAAAAAAATAAGGATAAAATCAAGGAATATAATAAATTCTAGGTGAAGAACACTTACCCAATTGGTTTTCTTGAAAACCCCGCAAAAAATCGCTCAAAACCGAGCTCTACAAGTCAAAATGTGATAAAAATGGTATAACCCTCGATTTGAGATTATATTCTGCCTGTCCAGGTGTTTATGCATCGCGAAATAGGTGATATGGTTGCGTTCAAGAAGAATAAAAATGGAAGTTGTTCAGTTTGGTCATCGCAAACGCGACAACAAGCTCGCGGACACGGAGAAGGAAAAACCTGATGGCTCACCACTATCCTATGCGAGCGCGAGTAAAGGCATGCGAACACGAAAGAGGGAAAAACATAAGTACGCGTTTGTGGACAGAAGAATACAAACGCGTAGAAGGAATGGTCACCAGTGCCCAGGGCCTGGTCTGCACTACACGAAAAAAAGTACGCAAACGCGAAGAAGGAGAAGGCTGACTATCGCGATCGCGATCATATTCGTGCGAACGCGATGAACAAATATTCCCTCCTCCAAGGCTACTCATCATGAACGCGGAGGAGCAGACGCGAACGTAAAGGAGAAAACCAGATAACAGATATCAGCAGTCAGAAAATAGAAGGAAATGGCCCGAAGCCCATCCGAAACACACCGGAGACCCCGTCTAAACACACAGACAAGTTCTATAACCTAACACGGACTCGCTCAGGGTCTCAAATCATCAAAATAACCTCTAAAACCACGAATCAGATGCCAAAATGCATAGAGATCAAACTTAAACTTCAAGAACTTCTAGAATCGCAATCGAGCGACCGAACTATATCAAATTAACTCTGATTGGCCTCAAATTTTGCACACAAGTCACATTTGCCATTACTACTCCAACTTCCAGATTCAGAACCCGAACCCTATATAAAAAAGTCCACTCCCGGTCAAACTTCTCAAAATCCAACTTTCACCATTTCAAGACTAATTAAACTACGAACCTCCAAATTACAGTTCAGACACGATCCTAAGTCTAAATCACCCCACAAAGCTAACAGAACTAACAAAACTCCATTCTGTAACGACCCGACCGGTTGTTTTGAGAGTTAGAGCCCCGGTCTCCTAATAACTACTTTCCCCATGTTTGTTTCTGATAGTGGGACTTTCCGGAGTGATTGGCTATGAAATTTGGAGAGCTTTGGGATACTTAGTCCCTAATTATGAGTTTAAGCCTTAGAAATGGGACCGTAGTCGGAGCTGTGTGAAGACGGATCCGGAATGGAATTTCGTCGACTCCGTTAGCTCGTTGAGTGATTTCGGGGTTAGGAGCGCGTCCGGAATGTGTTTTCGAGGTCTATAGTAGATTTAGGCTTGAATAGGAGAATGTTAGATTTTGACGATTTCGGCCGATAGGTGAAATTTTGATATCGTTGTGGATTTTGGAAAAATGCTAAGTTCTTAGGCTGGAATTCATGTTTAATCCTTCTTTTTGGTGTTATGTGATGTGATTTGAAGGCTCGACTAAGTTCGAATAAGGTTATGGGACTGGTTGGTGGTTTTGGTTGAGGTCCCGGGGGCCTCGGGTGTGTTTCGAATGCTCAACGGGAAGGAAATGGGAATCAAGCAAATCTGTTATGAGTTGTTCTGGTGTTTTTTCACCTGCGGATGTTGGACCGCAGGTACGGCCCCGCAAAAGCGAAAGAGAAGTCGCAGGTGCGGTCTGGGGTGTGAGGACCAGTGGCCACAGATGAGGCTCAAGAACCATAAAAGTGGAACCGCATCTGCGGAGAGGAGAGCGCAGGTGCAGATCCTGGGGGATTAATGATTTTCTGCTGGTGCGGATCCCCAGCCGCAGAAGCGGGACCACAGGTTTGGTGGTCCCCTCGCAGAAGCGGAAATCGCTGGTCAGAAATAGTTAATTCGAGGGTTTGGATTTCATAAGTTCTAAAAATCGATTTGGAGCTCGGGAATAGGCGATTTTGGGTAGATTTTGAAGAGGAGACTAGTAGGTATCGATTCCAAATCGTATTTCCTTTGTATTTCATCAATCTATAGTAAGTTCTTCAACCTAATTAAGGAAAATTGTGGGAAAAGGTTTGAAAATGGGAGAAAAGTTTCCCAATTGAGAATCTGAGTTTTGAGTGAGATTTTGACGTCAGATTTTGATGATTTTTGGTGTAATCGTGAGTGAATGGGTGTTCGGAATTTGTGACTTTCACCCGATTCCGAGTCGTGGGCTCGGGAGACTTTTTGGGCAATTTTCCTAATTTCGCGCTTTATCTTCGAATTTATTTGTTGAACTAGTTGTTTGTAGTGATATTTACATTATGTAATTTATTTGAATAGGTTCGGGCCATTCAGAGTTTGGTACTCGTGGCAAGAACGTGATTTCGTGTTGATTTGAGCAGTCGAGGTAAGTGGCTGGCCTAACTCTGCGTTGGGGACTTCCCCTTAGGTTGTTTTGATATTTATTGTTATGTGGGTGACGTGTACGTGAGGTGACGAGTACGTACACGAGCCATTATTGCAAGAATCCCATCTTTCCCTTCCTAAATTATGAACTGTTCTTTCTTCTATTAAATGTGCCTTAATGTGTTAAACTGTTTTGCTTAGTTTAGGAAAGCATGCCTATGTGTCTAATTGTCTATTTGATACTCTGCGTACCATGCTTAGCTAGATTACTGCTTTCCTTACCCGTGATTAGATGAATTATATAAATTGATGTTATTTCTGGCATTCATCATGCATCGCATATTTAAATTGGGACTACGGACGTATTCCGGGAGATCCCCCTATACTGCATATTTAAATTGGGACTACGGACGTATTCCGGGAGATCCCCCTGTACTGCATATCTAAATTGGGACTACAGACGTATTCCGGGAGATCCCTCAACATTGGATATTTAAATTGGGACTACAGACGTATTTCGAGAGATCTCCCTGTACTGCATATTTATTTTGGGACTACGGACGTATTCAGGGAGATCCCCCTGTACTGCATAATCATTTGGAACTACGGGACGGTATCCCGGGAGATTCCACTTTGTGATACATTATGTTGAGCCGAGGACTCTATTTACTGTAAAACTTTATATTATTTTCTTAAACTGCTTAATGTAGACACTCCCTATCTTTTGTGCTGTTTTAAATTGACTTATTCAGAAATCAAATAGAGCCTTAACCTGACCTCGTCACTACTTGACCGGGGTTAGGCTTGGCACTAACTGCGTACCAAATGTGGTGTACTCATGCCCTTTCCTGCACATGTTTTCGTGTGCAGATCTAGGTACGAGCTATCAGCCTCGTGGTTAGTCATTGCTGCTGATTCTAGGAGACTGGAAGGTATTTCTGCCGCGTCCGTAGAATCCTCTGAGTCCCCTTCCATTCTATATTATAGAGATTTTTCTTATGTTCTTTCCAATTTTTGTTAGAGCTACAGTAGTGTTAGAAGCTTGTGACTGTCTGTGACATTCCGTGTATTTGGGAGTTATATTTTGTACGAGCCGAGTGACATCGTTATGATTATTCAAATTCCATGTCTTTTATTTCTTCATTTATCGTATTTATAATTAAGTTTATCCGCTAATCGGGCTTACCTAGTCATAGAGATATGCCGCCACGATACCTTTGGAGGGTAAATTGGGTCGTGACAAGTTGGTATCTGAGCGTCTAGGTTCATAGGAGTCACAATTCACAAGCCGGTTTATTAGAGTCTCGCAGATCAGTGTGGAGACGTCCGTGCTTATCTTCGGGAGGCTATGTAACTATTAAGAACAGTCATATTTCTTTGATTTCCTCGTCGTGCGATTTATTGACATCAAAATTCTAAAATTCTTTTCTATTCTTTTCCACAGATGGTGAGGACCCGTACTGGGAGGACTGATGATCAGGCACCCGAACCCCCTTCCAGAGTCACCAGAGGTAGGGGTCGGGATAGAGGAAGACCACGCGGTGGAACCCGAGCACCTGCGAGAGCTGCGGTAGGGGACCCCCCAGTAGCTCCAGCTGGAGGGCCAGCACCGGAGATTCCTGTTGCTGCTCCATCCCTCCAAGAGACTTTAGCTCAGTTCATGAGCATGTTAGGCACTCTAGCTCAGGCTTGACTACTTCCGATAGATCCCGCTACATCTCAGGCTGGGGGAAGGGCATAGACTCCCGCAGCCCGCACTCTTGAGCAGAGGGGCCAGGTTGATCAAGCCCCGGAGTATATTCCTATGCCCCCAGTGGCTCCGGTTTAGCATGAGACCGGGGTAGCTGCTTCCGAGGCAGAGAAGCTCAGACTTGAGAGGTACAAGAAGTACCACCCCTACTTTCAGCGGACTAGCTTCAGAGGATGCTTTGGGTTTTCATGAGGAGTGTCATCATATTCTCCGCACTATGGGTATTGTGGAGACTAGTGGGGTTCCTTTCACCTCTTTCTAGCTGAGGGGAGCGGCATATCAGTGATGGCGTGCCTATGTGCGAGTAGATCGGATGAGGCAGCATCACTCACTTGGACTCAGTTTTCAGAGATGTTTCTGTGAGAGTATGTCCCTCAGAGCCTCAGGGATGCTTGGCATGCGGAGTTCGAGCAGTTGCGCCACGGTATTATGACTGTGTCAGAGTATGCAGTCCGTTTTAGTGAGTTAGCTCGTCATGCACCGGCTTTGGTTGCCACAGTCAGAGAGATGTTTGTCGCTTTATTGAGGGACTCCACCCTAGTATTGAGACCAGTATGGACAGAGAGTTGGAGATGGATATCACTTATTAGCATGCAGTGAGTATTGCCAGGAGAGTAGAGGGAATGTTTGCCCGGGACAGAGAGGAGAGAGAGGCCAAGAGGTCTTTAGAGACTGGTCATTATTCAGGAGCTCGTGCCCCAGCAGCATACTATGGTAGGGGTTTTGTGAGTCACCCTGTTCATTCAGCTCTTCCAGCAGCCAGCGGTATTCCAGCTCCTCCTAGACCTCATGAGCCCTATTATGCACGCCAATATCCAGTATGCCTCCAGTTCGAGGTACTATTACCGGCCAGCCCAGCAGGCCAGCTCCTATTCAGTCTCTGTCGTAGCGTCCTCCGAGGGGTTATTTTGAGTGTGGTGACAATTGTCACATGATTAGAGATAGTCCCAGAGCCAGGAGTGGTGCGCCTCCACAGTCTTACCAGCCTCCATGTGCTCCACCAGGTCTTCCGGCTATTCTTCCAGCCCTAGCTTCCACCCCACCTCCTCAGCCAGCTCGAGGTGGAGGTCGGGGAGGTAGAGGCCGCCCTAGAAGGGGAGGCCAGGACAGGCTAGGTACTATGCCCTTCCATCCCGTTCCGAGGCCGTTGCTTCAGATTCAGTCATCACATGTATTGTCCCTGTCTGTCATAGGGATGCATCAGTATTATTTTACCCACGCTCTATGTATTCATATGTGTCCTCTTATTTTGCTCCATATTTGGGGATATCTCGGGATTCATTGAGTTCCCCTGTTTATGTATCTTACTACTGTGGGAGACTCTCTAGTTGTGGACCGCGTATATCGGTCGTGTTTGATTGCTCTTAGTTGTTTTGAGACCACGACAGACTTGTTATTACTCAGCATGGTAGATTTCGACGTTATCTTGGGCATGGATTTCTTGTCACCCCATTATGCTATTCTTGATTGTCACTCTAAGACTGTGACGGTGGCTATGCCAGGCTTGCCAAGATTAAAGTGGAGAGATACCTTAGAGTATACTCCATGCGGGGTCATTTCATTTCTTAAAGCTCAGCGGATGGTTGAGAAGGGGTGTGATGCGTATTTGGCCTACGTGAGAGATGTCAGTGTTTATACCCCTTCAGTTGAGTCAGTCCCAGTAGTGAGGGACTTTCCTGATGTATTTCCAGCTGATCTTCCGGGTATGCCGCCCGACAGGGATATTGATTTCACATTGATTTGTTGTCGGGCACTCAACCCATTTCTATTCCTCCTTACCGTATGGCTCCTCCTAAGTTGAAGGAGCAGTTGTAGGAGTTGCTTGATAAGGGTTTCATCAGTCCCAATGTATCACCTTGGGGTGCTCCTGTACTATTTGTGAAGAAAAAGGATGGCTCTATGCGTATGTGTATTGATTATCGGCAGCTGAACAAGGTTACAGTGAAGAACAAGTATCCTTTGCCTCACATTGATGATTTATTCGACCAGTTACAGGGTTCCAGAGTATTCTCCAAGATTGACTTGCGATCTGGCTATCATCAGTTGAAGATTTGGGAGCCGGACATCCCGAAGACTGCCCTCAGGACCAAATATGGTCACTATGAGTTTCTTGTCATGTCATTTGGGCTGACCAATGCCCCATCAGCTTTTATGCATTTGATGCACAGTGTGTTCCAACCTTATCTTGATTCCTTCGTCATTGTGTTTATTAACAACATCCTGGTATATTCCCGATAACGGGAAGATCATGAGTAACACTTGAGGACTGTGCTTCAGACTTTGAGGGAGAAGAGATTGCATGCAAAATTCTATAAGTGTGAGTTCTGGCTTGATTCAGTAACATTCTTGGGCCACATAGTGTCTTGTGATGGTATCAAAGTAGATCCGAATAAGGTGTAGGTGGTGTAGAGTTGGCCTAGATCGTCGTCAGCTACGAAGATCCACAGTTTCCTTGGTTTGGCAGGGTACTACCGTCGCTTTGTAGAGGGATTTTCATCTATTGCAGCACCTATGACCAGACTGACCCAGAAGGGTGCTCCGTTCAGGTGGACCGAGGAGTGTGACAAGAGCTTTCATAAGCTCAAGACAGCTTTGACTACAACCCCAATATTAGTGTTGCCTACAGGTTTGGGGTCCTACAATGTCTATTGTGATGCCTCGATGATTGGCCTTGGAGCAGTATCGATGCATGACGGTAGCGTGATTGCCTACGCGTCCAGGAAGTTGAAGGTGCATGAGAAGAATTATCCGGTTCATGACCTCGAGTTAGCAGCTATTTTTTACGCCCTGAAGATCAGGCGTCATTATTTGTACGGTGTTCCCTGTCAGATTTACACTAATAACCGGAGTTTGCAGCACTTGTTCAGGCAGAAGGACCTGAATCTACGTTAGCAGAGGTGGTTGGAACTACTGAAAGACTATGATATCACTATATTATAGCACCCGGGGAAGGCCAATTAAGTGGCCGATGCCTTGAGTTACCGGGCGGTGAGTTTGGGGAGCTTGGCATATCTTCCAGCAGCTGAGAGACCTTTAGCCTTGGATGTTAAGTCTTTATCCAGCCAGTTCATGAGGTTGGATATTTCAGAGCCTAGCCAAGTATTAGCTTGTGTGGTTGCTCGGTCTTCTCTTTATGACCGTATCAGAGAGCGTCAGTATGATGATCCCCACCTTCTAGTTCTTCAGGATAGGGTCCGACAAGGTGATTCCAGGGATGTGACAATAGGTGATGATGGCGTGATGAGGATGCAGGATCGGATTTGTGTGCCCAATGTGGATGGGATTCGGGAGTTGATTTTGGAGGAGGCCCAAAGCTCGCGGTACTCCATCCATCCGGGTGCCGCGAAGATGTACCAGGACCTGAGACAACACTATTGGTGGAGAAGGATGAAAAAGGATGTAGTGAGATTTGTGGCCAAGTGTCTCAACTGTCAGCAAGTTAAAATGAACATCAGAGACCAGGAGGATTACTTCAGAACATTGAGCTTCCATAGTGGAAGTGGGAGCAGATCACCATGGACTTTGTAGTTGGACTTCCACAGACTTTGAGAAAGTTCGATGTTATTTGGGTGATCGTGGATCGACTGACTAACTCAGCTCATTTCATTCCGGTGCTGACCACTTATTCTTTAGAGATATTAGCTGAGATCTATATCAGAGAGGTCGTCCGCCTTCACGGTATTCCAGTATCTATCATTTCAGACAGAGGTACACAATTCACATCACGGTTTTGGAGAGCCGTTCAACAGGAGTTGGGTACTAGGGTGGAGTTGAGAACATCCTTTCACCCTTAGACGGACGGGCAGTCCGAGCACAAGATTCAAATTCTTGAGGATATGCTCCGCGCCTGTGTGATGGAGTTATGAGGGTCAT
This sequence comes from Nicotiana knightiana, assembly GCA_005239525.1. Lineage (NCBI taxonomy): Eukaryota > Viridiplantae > Streptophyta > Magnoliopsida > Solanales > Solanaceae > Nicotiana > Nicotiana knightiana. The sequence continues at coordinate 27,610 of ML375925.1, read as the reverse complement.
GGGACCAGTTCTTGCCACTCGCAGAGTTTTCCTACAACAACAATTACCAATCCAGCATTCAGATGGCACCGTATGAGGCTTCGTACGGTAGGCGGTGTCAGTCCCCAGTAGGTTGGTTTGAGCCGGGAGAGGTTCGATTGTTGGGTACAGATATGGTCCAGGATGCCCTGGACAAGGTAAGGGTGATTCAAGAGAGACTTCGCACAGCCCAGTCCAGGCAGAAGAGTTATGCGGACTAGAAGGTTCGCGATTTGGAATTTATGAATGATGATCGAGTGTTGCTTCGGGTATCGCCTATGAAGGGCGTCATAAGGTTCGGAAAGAAGGGTAAGCTGAGTCTGAGGTTCATTGGCCCATTTGAGATATTGCGGCGCATTGGGGAGTTTGCTTATGAGCTTGCCTTACCTCTCAGTCTAGCAGGAGTTCATCCGGTATTCCACGTATCTATGCTCCGGAAATATCACGGTGATCTGGCTCATGTATTGGATTTCATCTCAGTCCAGTTGGACAAGGATCTATCTTATTTCGAGGAGCCAATAGCCATTTTGGATAGGCAGGTCAGAAAACTCAGGTCAAAGAGCATTGGATCAGTAAAAGTCCAGTGAAGGGGTCAGCCGGTCGAGGAGGAGACTTGGGAGACCGATCAGGATATGCGCAGCCAGTACCCTCATCTTTTCTCAGCTTCAGGTATGTCTTTATACTCGTTCGATGACGAATGATTGTTTTAAGAGGGTGAGGATGTAACGACCCGGCCGGTCGTTTTGAGAGTTAGAGCCCCGATCTCCTAATAACTTCTTTCCCCACGTTTGTTTCTGATATTGGGACTTGTTGGAGTGATTAGTTATGAAATTCGGAGAGCTTTGAGACACTTAGTCCCTAATTATGAGTTTAAGCCTTAGAAATCGGACCGTAGTCGGAGCTATATGAAGACGGGTGTAACGACCCGACCAGTTGTTTTGAGCTCTAGCGCGTCGTTCAGCGGTTTGAGGCTGTGAGCAGCTCCATTTCAGGTATTATGACTTGTAGGTGTAGTCGGAATTGAATTTCGAAAAGTTTAGAGTTGATTTGGAAAGAAAATTCTCATTTCAGAAGCCTTAAGTTGGAAGAATCAACTAAGATTGGAATTTAGAGTAACCGACCTCCGAATCAGGATTTGAAGGTTCCAGCAGGTTCGTATGATGATTTCGGACTTGGGCGTATGTCCGGATCGGGTTTTGGATAACCCGGGAGCGTTTTGGCGTATAATGTGGAAGTCAAAATTTTTTAAGGAATTTCCTATGTTTGGCTTGAAGCGCATTTCAATGATGTTGATGTCCGTTTGGGATTCCGAATATGGGAATAGCTTCGTATGGTGATTCTAGAGTTGGGAGCGCGATCGGAAGTGAATTTGGATGTCCGTAGGTCATTTTGAAGTCATTTGGCTAAAGATAGAAATTTGAAGGTTTTTGAGAAATCCGACCGGAAGTGGAAGTTTTGATATCGAAGTCATAATGCAATACCGGAAGTTGGAGCAGGTCCGTAATGTCGAATATAACTTGTGTGCAAAATTTAGGGTCAATCTGACGTGACTTGATAGGTTTCGGCATCAAATGTAGAAGTTGGAAATTTCTAAGTTCATAAAATTGGGATCTGGGTGCGATTCGTGGTTTCGATGTTGTTTGATGTGATTTGAGGCCTCCAACAAGTCCGCATTATGTTTTGGAACAGGTTGGTATAATTGGACGGGGTCCGGGGGCCTCGAGTGGATTCCAGGTGGTTAACGGATCAAGTTGAGAGTTTGAAGAAGGATGGAATTTGCTGTCATCTGGTGTGACCGCCCCTGCGAGGATTTGGCTGCAGGTGCGGCTATGGCACCGTAGGTGCGAAGAATTGATGGTCCGGTTGGGAGCGCATGTGCGATGGTATTTCCGCACCTGCGAGGTCGCAGATGCGGGTTATGGGGCGCAGGTGCGAAGTTGGCTCGAGCTGAGGATAGCCACAGGTGCAGAGGTTTGGTCGCACCTGCAGAATCGCAGGTGCGAGTGATGGATCGCAGGTGCGAATAATGGCCTGGGCAGAATGTTTTAAAACCGAGAATTGTTGGCCATTTCTTCATTTCTTCGTTGGTTTGGTCGATATTGGAGGAGCTTCAAGAGAGGGCTTCTGTCAGGAATCACAAGGTAAGTAACTCCTTCATGTTTCTAAGTTAAATACAAGGTTATTGCATGGAATTATACATGAAAATTGTGGAAAAATTTGGAAAATATTGAAGAAAACCTAGAACTGGTATTTTGGATTTTTAGCCACGAACTTTAGAATGGAATGTAGAGTAAATTGTATATTTGAACTAGTAAAGCTATGGGTAGAATACATCTTCGAGAAATTTCATATTCCGGGCACGTGGGCCCGAGGGCATTTTGGTCATTTCACTAAGCGGGGTTGGGAAATTATATAATTTGGAATTGTTGCAAATATTAGAGTCTATTTTCATTGGTTTGCCGTTATTTGGATAGTTTTGGGGCGTTGTGCGTCCATTGGAGTCGTTGGAAGGGCTTGGAAGTCGGTTATGTAATTTCGGAGCGAGGTAAGTCTCCTTTCTAACTTTGTGAGGAGGAATTGTCCCCCTANTTATGGAATTTCGGAGCGAGGTAAGTCTCCTTTCTAACTTTGTGAGGAGGAATTGTCCCCCTAGGTGAATTAATAAAGTATATGCTATTATCTTCGGGGGCTACGTACGCATGAGGTGATGGGAGTCCGTGCGTAGCTACTATTATGCCATGTCCGGGTGGTCTAGGACCCACTAGCATGCCTTATGTGTTGTACCTGTGATCCTGCCTGTAATATTAAACTGCTAATATAATCGAAATCGTAATTGAATATCTGAAGAAGAATAGAGTTCATTTTCTTAATCATCTAGAAAGAGAATTGATTCCTCTATGGATAATTGTATACCTGGTAGTGTTATATTATGGAATATCATTAAACTTGGCAAATGAGTTTCAAAACAAAGATTTAAAAGCTATATTTCATGTTCCTTTAAGAAGAATTTTACCACTTTCCTGAGAAAAACTGTTTTCTTGATAAAATACGGATTTATTATATGGATGTGTACATATGAGCACCTGAGTCGCATGTATGATTCGCGAGCAGGCTAGCCTTATTATTTGTATGTATAACCGCGTCGCATGATCGATTCGCGAGCAGGTCAGATAGATGCATCTATGGTTCGAGCCATTCGACCCTCGGCAGTACACGGTTTATTATTGTTGGTCCGCGCCGTTCGACCCTCGGCATTGCTTGCGCATTATATTTACCGCGTAGTTGCTATGATTTTTGCCTGATTACTGGCCTGGAATTTTAAGTTGTCAATTGAAATGACAGAGATTTAAAGTTATTAAAAAAAAATGTGGAAGAAGTTGTTCTCTCCCGTTGATTAATTGTTAGATGATTAAATCACCCATGTTGATTAATTGTTATTAATATGACCAAGATATGAAGTGTTAAATGTGAACGAAGTTGATAATATTTATCCCTGATTTTAATAAATTGCCTATGATAATCATGCTTAGTGTCACACTTGAATATTCTTAATTGAACTTTAGCAAATGTCTAATTTGACCTCTCGTCACTACCTCTCTGAGGTTAGGCGGGCGACATACTGAGTACACGTTATTTTTGTATTCATACTACACTTGTTGTGCATTTTATTGCACAGGTACTTTCATAGCGATGTGGAGGATTGGAGACTTGGGCGAGCTGCATCATCCGGAGGCGATCCGCAGCTGATAGAGTCTCCCTCTTACTGTATTACATTATTTTATTTTTCCTTGTCCACTTGTATTTCGGACAAGCTTTGTAGAAATTGTAAAATTCTTAGAAATTGCTCATTTACTTGTGACACTGGGTTCTGGGATGTGTTGGGATATATTTGATAGAATAGGACTATTTAAACCATTGTATTTACTTAACAGATTTTATTTAGTTAATAAAGTGAAAGAAAAAATGCTTTTCATAAATGTTAAAACCGGAAATTATTTCAATTAATTACTGATTGGCTTGCCTGACAATGATGTCCGGCGCCATCACGACCTTATGGATTTTGGGTCGTGACAACATGGTATCAGAGATCTAGGTTCGCTTAGGTCTCACGAGTCATGAGCAAGTCTAGTAGAGTCTTGCGGATCGGTACAGAGACGTCTGTACTTATCTTCGAGAGGCTACAGGGCTGTTAGGAGTACTTCCCTTCTTGATTCCTCAACGTGCAATTTAATTCCTTTGAGGCTTATGCCTATGTTCATTCCTACTCAATCTTACGCGTCGCAAAGCGCTTGCTATGAATCAGGAAAATTTGAGGAATCGAAATGGTGCTACAGATGTAATTCGAGATGTTTCCATGTGTAATTGGTTGGGACTGTTGTTATGGCCCTGCAAAAGAATAATATGTTGTTTAAGCTCAGTAGCTGTATTTATGAGAGCCTTAAGGCTATGCTCAAGTAGTGATGATGCTTGCGATTGGTTATCGCGCGATGTCGATATGATGATAGAATGCTTTCCCGTATGTTGGGGGCGATGAATGGTTTGAAGTGAGGTCTTCTCAGAGTGTGATTTCGAGATTTCGGTATTTTAGTTCCGGCAGAGGAAAGGCATTTGGGTTATGAATGGTCCGGTTGGGGTTGATAAAGTGGTAATACTTGGTGTCTTCAAGTCAGATGGGATATGCACCTGTGATGTGAAGTCGCCGTCATTGATCGAATTGAAGAAGTATTGAGGAATGTGGTTGGTAGAGACCGTGAGGTGCGGTGGTTCAGTACCGGATAAGTGTTGATAATGAAGGCAGCTAGAGAAAGATGATCTTCTGAGAGCTTGAAGTCGTGGTGATCTGCTGGTTTGAGAGTTACAGAGAATGGTCCTGGAGTGAGGCTAGGCGGTGGTTCCATTTCTAGGAGGCCAGGTGTAAGAAGCGGAATCCGAGCGGTCGCAAAGTGGGGGAGCGACAACATAGCTTGGAATTTGAAGATATTGTCGCGCATTTAATAGATGTCCATGAGGAGTGGACGGACTAGTAAAGTTGGTAAATGAAGCAAGGCATAGGATGGGGTATTGAAGTCGCAGAGAGCATGCATTTCAGCATCGTTGGAAGGTGTCCACAGGTGATTTCCACAGGTGGGTTATCTCCTGTGAATAAGTTAGCGGTGGCATGGTTGGCAGGTCTCTGTGAGAGGTTCTAGTGGCTATTCGGTAGGAGGCAGAATGTGTGAATGATGCTAAAGAATTTGAGTATTTAGGGAGTGCTAGCAAGAGAATTTGGAAGAATTGGACGGATAGGTTGAGCAAGATCATGTTATCAAAGGAGAAGGGATCTCGACAGGGTCTAGAGTGGTGCAAGGAGTAGCTTTGGGCTAAGTGGGGGAGTCCCACCATCTGCAGTTGGGTTGCAGGATTGTGTTATCATAGGGTTGCGGATTGTCGGCGTGTTGACAAGTTATTACAGCTAAGGGAAAGGAGTAAAATGGTGATTGTGCATGGGATTTGATGAATGTGTGCAAAAGTTGGCCCTGTCGAACCAGGGTTAGGCTTTGGAAGATTCAGAATTTATGCTTAAGGCATGGGCGAGTTGTAAGGATAGTGACTCGGTCACGTGTTTCCTCGAAAGGGGTGTTCATGTGCTATAAGAGCCTTGGAGTTGATTTTATTCGGGGCCAGTCAGAGTGGGTGACTCTCAATAGCGGTCCTAGTGAGTTCAAAAGTTAAGAACGCGATGTTTAAGGGTTTCGGGCAGCAGTATGATCAAGAATCGAGCTTTGCAGAGTAATTCCTGAGAAAAAAGAGGATGGTTGGAATGTTCTATGATATGTTTCAGCATGCAGGATAGTATTGGAGGAGTGAGAGAAATAAACTCCGGATTGTAGAAATATTATCAGGAGGGTATGAGATGGGTTGCGGGATTTAGGCAGCATAGTCTCGTGAATCAAGGTCACTCGGGATGGGTGAGGGTTGAGTTTGCTATGAGTTGCAGGAAGTTGCTATTATTCCTGAGGAAATTGAAGATGATTAAAAGAAAATAGATTGATTATCCATTGTTGAAAGGGAACATTTATGGCAATGATCAGTTCCTTCGGTGTGATTAAGTTATGCATGTGGTTTGTGCCGGTGTGTGAGGGGCTTGTCAGCCGTCGTAATGGATTTCATATGGGAGCATTTGAGTGCTATGACCTGTCAGGTGTAGGCGGATCCCGGAAGGGTTACAGTGGTATATACTACTACTTAAGGATTTGCATGTTGGGTAATTGTGGGAATTCACTCGTGTGTTGAGATAGTACTCTTGAATTGAGTTAAGTAAAAGGTTTCTATATGATGAAGTGTTCACCCTATTGGTGGTTCAGAAGTTATGATGGAATTCTTGCGCTACCTCATATTGGCATGTTAGGTGCGGTAAGCAGTATGTAACTGGGAGTAAGAATCGAGATTGCGGTTCGGTGTTAATAAGGATGTCATGAGCTCGGAAGAGCAAGAAAAAGTGATTCGAAAGTTCAGAGTAAGCTGGTGTTATCTTCAGTGTCACCTGAGATCGATATTCGGTGAGAGAGGCTTTGTACCCTGGTCATGGGTTCTTGATGTGCTTTGAGGCCTTAGTGTGGTCGGTGTTATGGATGGGCAGACTTGTTGCCTTGTGTGGAAGGTCGTGGAAGCATGACCGCGAAAAGATTGTATAA